>VMDR010008021.1:0-38086 GCA_007922815.1 Macrotus californicus
AATTTAATTAACCAAGATCAGCCACATAAGCTCAACATTAGCCTCAAAGGCATAGGCATACTAAGCCATAGCAGAAGGAACACAAACTCTGATGGGATCCGATTTGAGGCTTGTTTTTTGCCATCACCTGGTTATATGACCAGCAGCAAGATCTTTAAGATGATCAGCCTCAGGTTTCACCTCTATTAAGTAAGATCAAGACTATTAACCCCAAGGAGAGGATCATCGAACGGAATAGGAGGAGGTAATATGTGTAAAATATCTAGCACAGTGTCTGAAAATAGCAGCGTTTCAGTCAATTTTAGGGCTTTTCCATTAACTCTTTTTTTTTCTTTGATTCTTTGATTCAGTTCCCTTATTTATTGAGCATCTATTACATACTGCCTGTTATGCTGAGCACTAGTGATTCAAAGGTGAACAAGATTAATATCCTGCCCTGGAAGAGTTCATAGTCTGAGGAGACAGGAAATTTTCTTAACAGTATAATTCCTGCAAAAACCAAAATAAGTTCAAGATTAAGTGGCAGAATTGAGGCCAGAGTGATTATCTCTCCTAGTGAAAGTCAAAGGAACTTTGACAAAGATGATGTTGATTGTGTGCCTTTTAAAGGACCAGCGGAATGTGGAATGTGGAAGGATATTCCCCGTGGGAAGAGCTTTGGAGAGCAGAAGGTGTGTGAGAAAGCCTGGGGACAGGAGCTGGTTTCCATTGGTGCTAGAGTGTTGAATGTAGGGGTGCTGAAGATTTAGTCAGGGGCCTAGTCTTAGGTGTTCCGGTGCTTCATGCTGAGATGTTTGGACCAATTACTCTAGTGAAACTCAAACTTACAAATGGACCAGCTCATGATCCACAAAAAGTTTGTTTTGTGGGTTCACATCGATGTAAAAAGCTTGGGCTGAAATGTAAGTCAACTACAGTACTACGACCTTGTTTGGTTCAACAGACTGTTGTTTATTTGATTGTTCTTTTGTAGTAAAGCCATCTCAGCCATGGAAGCGCTGCAACACACACTCCTTGACTTCCT
This sequence comes from Macrotus californicus, assembly GCA_007922815.1. Taxonomy (NCBI): domain Eukaryota; kingdom Metazoa; phylum Chordata; class Mammalia; order Chiroptera; family Phyllostomidae; genus Macrotus; species Macrotus californicus. The sequence continues at coordinate 1,025 of VMDR010008021.1, forward strand.
CGGGTCTGGCTGGCACTTTCAGTATCACTCATCGGTGGGGCAACAAGGGAAGACTTCACATGGGGCTGAGAAGGTGGTCCGTAGATGTGATTGATGTTTGAGGGAGATTTTATGTAGATCATATAGTATCTGATGTGGAATTTGGGTTGGCAAATGCCTGTAGGCGACAATACTATAGTCTAGGAGTCCAGTTAAAAGACAAGTATAGAATACAAGTGAGAAATGCTGAGATCCTGAGCAGGGCAGGTCGACGATAGGACACAGATCCAGAGATATTTAGAAGGTAGAACATTCTCAGCTTGGGGACTCAGTGAAGGGAATGAAGGAAAAAGGAAATGTCTGTGATATTAGTTTGGGTTCAGGCAACTGGGAAGCTATCATGGAAACCCATAAAATAAGAGGAGGCACACGTGTATAGGAAAAAATTGAGATAGGTAAATGTGGGGTTGAGATATCAGGAAGCAGTTAGATTGCAATACTGGGTAAAAATCAAAAGTAGTTTCTTAAAAAATTTAAAATTGCTAAATATTTCTTGGAAATTTTAAAGAGAAACAAAGTCTGGGCTCTCCCTACTATGCTCAATACCGCCCCCCCCCCCACCCCCTCCAAATGTCAGTATCCAGGATTGCCGGCCTCTGAGCTCTTATCTTGTACCCCTGCTGTTGAGTAGATGGTTTTCCCATTAACTGTTCAACAGGAAGGCCAGGTCTAGGGCAGTCCTGCCAGTAGCTATGTATACCCTCAAAAAAACGGTAGTAGTTACTTCCGCTGAGCCTTCAGAAATGACCAGAGAGACTAGGAAAAAAATCTATGGGCTAGTAGAATATTTATTCATGAAGAATGAGTACTTATTCATCAAGAAGCAGTCCTTTTCTTTGGTGGGCTCTTTCACGTCCCTTGAGTTAGGGGACCCACTCAGAGACCAGAGTACAGGAGGTAATGTGTAGGCCTAAAGCATCCCTTAGCCCACGGCCGTTTCTCCTCCTTGAGTGCGAGCGGGAAGTTTTTCCCATGTGCTTGAAGGTGCAAAATAGGGAAGGAGGCGTGGGTAACATTACAAATTTTTAAATGATGGCAAGTGGAAGAACTTTAACATTTAGGATGAATAGGAAACAGTCTGATTAGCAGACAGGAAGCTGCAGCTTTTTTAAGTCTTTGAGGTCTGACGACTTGATAACCTTAGTCTTCTTCTACGTTTACATCTGTCTCCCGCTCAGCACCCAATCTTCTATGGCAAAGCTTCTGCCAGATTTCCTGGATTTCAGAGTTCTTACCCCACCTAAACACTTCAGAGCAAATGCCATTTATTACAGAAGGGGCTTAGCCCCAGACTTCATGACTAGTCTTGAAAAGTCACATGATGTGTCTTCTGATGGGCCAAGTGGATCAACCCCCGTATAAACAGATTTAAGAACCTATGTCTACCTGTAAATATAAACAGTTTCATCACTCAACAGAAAGATAATGTTTGTATAAAAAGGGAGGGAAAAATGATACTATTTGGTTAAAATCTGAATTCTATTTGGCTCCTGATGGCGCACTTCAAAATCCTCCAAACTCCAGAAGTTATCTTTGGCTTTGAAATTATTTTTTTAAAAAAGGTTTCTATTGTTCCTAAAATGCTTCCTCCATAAAATAACAAAATAAATGAAGAGTCCTGAAAAGGAACTGTGACTCTCCCAATTATACAAAATAATCCCCAAATATATACTTTAGAATAAGATGAGCTTGCATTGCGGGAAAGCTTGTTGTCTAAGGAAGGAGCAGGATGTGCTTGGGGACTTCCCATTAGCACAGTTGAAAGTATGAAGAGTGTACTGAGCTGCCATATATGGTGCTGGACATTCCAGAGTTACAGTCGTGGCTTTATAAGCAAGGGCTACAACTTCACAATCTTTTGGGTTTGCTGACATAATGATTCCCTGCAGGCTGGGTGCTGCCGGAGCCACTGTGCTCTGTAGGCAGTGTTTGAAGAATGGATAGGGTACAGCTGTGCAGTCCCCCAGACACCTGAGTTCAGAATATTTTTGCATTTGCTTTCTTTCTGAGCTCCATGGAAAGCTGGAAGCTCCCCAAGTCTCTCTTGGGCTTGGCTTCCTGTTCACATGTTTTGTGGTCTCATGTCATTGTGCATGAAGTAATCGTCCCACATGCGTGCACCGTCACCACAGCAAGATTCGTGCGGTTCAACGCAAGTTTTCTAACGAGGACATTTTGGACCTTCCAAGAGCTCCTGGGGGAAAGCAGTTTGGAACCAGTTATTTATTACTTAAGAAGGCCAAGGGAGCAAGGGCAGAAAGCACTTCTGCAGCAAGACTAAAGCCATTTGTAAGAGACAATTAAAGTGCAACTGCCTAAGAAAAATAAACTTTTACCTTACACATCTGTCTAAATGTATATATGTGTACAGCATAGAAAAGTACCTCCAGTCCACAGTTTAAAAATATCAGTTACTGTTTCAGCATTTCATCCTGAATGGTGCTAGTGTTTTCCACCGAGGGCTGTTATTTTAGTGACATTTTTCTGCAGCAAAATCTGATGAGTTTACGAAGTTTGAGAGCCAGGAAATGCAGCTCAGTTTCTGAACAACTGAGAAAACCAAGAGAGTTAAGTGCAGTCATCGACTTGCTTTGTGGCATGGATTCGAGAGTGCTAAGTGCAATAACACTAATAGAGAGAGAGCAGCCAAACCAAACTTTTCCAGTACAGCTCTTAAGCCATCAAGCTTAACTCCCCACCGTATTATCAGCAGGTGAAGTTCTGGCACACACCCGCACTTAGTTAGGCATGGTAATGTCAAATCAATGGGCATACGTGCCAAAGTTGTACAGAATTTTAGAGCAGGGAGGGATTTGGAGGTCTTCCAATCTTCTATTTTATTTTACCAACCGAGAAACTGAGACTCATGAACTCTCCTCTCCCTTTCTTTTCTCTGAACACAAGCACACACATTTCTGAGTTTTGTGCTGAGTCATTGCTGACAGAAAATGTCATAGCTCTGGCTTAAGAAAAAGGAAGGGCAAGTGACCCAGAAATAGGTCAGTGGTCCTCTGTGCCATTCAGGTTTGTGTGGCCCAGCTTTGGGGCTGTGGGCCTAGAATTTACCCTTGCTTCAAGAACCATTCAGGGTCTCGATGACATATTTTTGGCTGAAACTTGACTAAACTCCAAAACAAAGCAAGGATCACTGGGTGACTGGGTCCTGACTGTCCAGCAATGCTGTCAGTTCACAGTGTTGCTGGGGCCACACTCAGATGAAAGTATAGGATGTAGACAGAGCCCGAGGTAAAACCCTCCCCCTGAGGACCCTTAAGACTTTCCCAGCGAGATGAGACCTTGACTGTGCAGGCAGCAGAAACTCTATAACTAAGTGCTGCACTGGGTGGCACAGATTTGAAGTTTTGTAGGACTGCTAGTGAGAGAAATCCATGGAGATTGAGGCTGTCAGGATATGGGACTTCAGCTGATCCCAGAATGGTGCTTAAAATTTGCATATGTGGAGGAAGTAACAGTAGACTTTTCAAGGTAAAGAACAGCAGAAATGAAGGCTTGAAGAGCCTCATGGGAGGGACCCGGAGGAAGCCAGGCTGATCGGTGCTCCCCTGCATCTCCTAGCCTGATCAATGGACCATGAAGCCCCCAGCATTGACTTACATACCCCCAAAACCTAGGTATAAATTACTTGAATTATATTTATATAACTATCCACAATCATAATATCACTATATTCAGATCATTGAAAATCCAAAATAAATTGCTAAGTAAATAAAAACAAAACCATAAACCAATAATATTCTAAGGAATAATATTAATGACTTTCCAGATGAGGCTGTTTTGTTGAAACTAAAGAATAAACTTGTTTTAACCAAGTGTTCCTTAATGAAGTTCTTAAAAAGAAATATTTTCTTAAACATTTGTATTTGCACATTTAGTACTCTGCCCATGGATAACGAATTGTCACAAGCTGGAACCCATAAAGGCGGAAAGGATCCAGGGCAGTGTCTCTGCTGGGGCCAAGGTTATGGGTCTGAAACCTCTGCTGGCTCCGTCACCCTATCACTTTGCTCTATTCTGGCAAATACAACTTCGTACAGCGCAGCAGGAAGTACTTGACTCTGACCAGTATACACATATCAAGCAGGCATTTAGGCTGCCTCAGTTCTTTCTTTAATAGCCCTTTAGCAACTTAATTATTACATTACTGTCTTATCCATTATAATGAGGATAAATCAAAGTCTCCATTTATACAATTTATGAAAACCCTGGTCTCATTCCATGAAAATGTCTTTTGATTGCAAATAACCACTACAAGGGAAGTTGTATCATTATTACTGGCTAAAAAAAAAAATCATTCCAAGTAATAAATATTGCCAGTGTTTACTGAATGCTTACCATGGGCCGCAGACTTTTCTAAATTTTGTTTCATGGATGTTTGCTTATAATCCTCACATCAACCCTATTAGGTAGATATTATATTTAATTTCTACTTTTTCAGAGGAGGATACTGAGGCACAGAGAAATTAAAGAACTCATTCAAGTCCACACAGCCAATAAATGCTGTAGCCTGAAATTCAGGCATCTAATTTCAGAGTCTGCTGCTCCCTGTAGAAGATCCAGAATAATCACAGAAAGTTGTGATTTTAACGTTGGGATATGCCAGCATGAGCACAGGCAGATGCTTACAGCCTCACATTCAAATCTATACTTTTACCGCAGGAGATCACAAAGTGCCACGCACAAGTATAAATATGAACATTTAGATGTCCTCCTGGAACATGATTAAAGTGTGGACATCTATGTGATGCTCCTAATAATCTAGTATTAATCAGACATGGAAATAGAGAATATAAACGTTCTAGAGCTCATCCACTCCCAAGAGAGGAGCGCAGGAGCATGATCAAAGGGCCGCCCATTGGGTGTGCCGGATGACAGAGGGCGTGTAAGTGGGTGGAGGGGCCGAACTCCTGCTGGGAATGGGGAGAGATATGATAAGGGTGACGTGGGAGGAAGAGTCCTGCAGCCACAGGGCAGCACCAGGGAGGCCCAGCTGTGGCAATCTTCCCATAAGAGGGAAGCTTCTAGAACAGAGGGAAGGACTTGGAACTGCCCACTTTTACCCTGAATCACCAGGGCCAGTTCAGAACAAGAGGAGATTCCAGGTCTATTGTGTTGAGGGAAATGATCTCCACCCATTACCTCTGAGATTCCCTTCTCTGTATTCTGTACACCAACATACAGCTGTGTTCGCTGGTGAAGAGGTAAAAAGAAATTTCCAGATGAATGCCTTACTATTTACATGGGCAAGAGAAATATTTTTAAATGTAAAGGAAATTTTGAGTTGTTAGTGCTTGTCATTTTTCTATTCTTGTATCTTATAAGATATATGATATATATCATATCATATCATATATATCATATTTTCTCTTCAATCGCATATATTATACCCACATTCATATGTAATGTGTACATGTTAAATTGTGCTGTTCATGGAAGCAAGATTGCATCATCAAATACTTAATACATTAAAATAGGTGTTTCCTCTTATTCAACACATCCAAGTTGATTTCGGGCCCTTAAATTTTTCAACTGCCATAAATGCAGAATAGAAACAAATCTAACCACTTGTAAATGCTTACTTTGCTATTTATCAAATGATAGCTTGCAGCAACTTTAGAAGATTTTGATTCAGCACATTTTCCTTTAAAATAGATCTCATAACCTAAAATGAGACATCATTTGACTTTTAAACCTGAAACACTTTGTAAACTTTTAAAAAGAAACTCTTCTTTATTGGCTTCATGAAATCTAGTCAAAGAATAATAGGAAATGAATCTAATGGAAAGTCTTTCCCTTGAGCAGAGAGTCAAGTGGAAACTTCTACAAAAGGACTAAATTTCCCACAAAGCTTCAGAGTCTCTGCTGAGCGATTGTAAAAAATTCAGTCTGGGTGAAATTTGGAGAATATTATTCCTAATAACGTCCTCTTCTCAAGCTGTGACAGGGCAACAACGTCTGAGAGATAAGAGAAGTCACCGATCTTTTCCCTTCCTCCATCCTAGGTGTTGACGGCCCCCCACCATCGTCTGAAGAAGCTGAATTTGGCAAATGATATGCAGGTTTTTCAAGGCAGAGTAGTTGCCGAAAACCTTCACAGGTACTCATATCAAATGTTTCTCTCTCAATTGATTGAACCAAGGCACTAATTAACCCTGAGTGCTCTGTGTCCCTTGACGAGCGGAATGGTTCACGGATGGGGGATTTCTAAGAAACAGAGGAGTCTTCTACCTTCCTCTGGTGTCATCCTTCTTGGGTGAAAGCTAAAAGGGGCCTTAAATGTGGCAGAGTGGTTTCATGAAATCAGTCTCTAGAAATGGCAAAAGAACCATCTGAAAAATCGGTATTTAAAGAATATAGAACTCCATTAACATGCCATGCGCTGTTCAGGAAGTTCAGGGGAATTAGAGGGACACTGACTGGCAGGCCAACTACTCCCAGTCCCCAGTCATCCACAGACTCAAGAGTCAACACTGTACAGCTGTCCCCTGTCTTCTTCACAGCTGGCCTTCACAGTTTCTTGCCAATTATTAGCTCCAAGACTGCTGTGGGGCCAGGGGAAGTTATGGAGACCCATCTAAACAATACAACGCTGGTTGCAAAAACGTTCTAGTGATCTTGATTCACACGAGCTTACACCCTCATGAGTCTTTTCTCAAATGTTAACATTGGAAGTAGTTCTCTTCCACCCTCAACCAAAACTAACACAGTGGAAACTGTTGAGTTCCTCTTGATTTCTGGTTGCAGCTCTTCAAAATCTCAGCCTTTTGTTTGATTTCATTTAAACTTTGTATTGGCCCTGGCTGGTGTGGCTCAGTTGGTTAGGTGTGGTCTGGGAAATCGAAAGGTCAGGGGTTCGATTCCTGGTCAGGCCACATGCCTAGATTGAGGGTTCATCCCTGGTTGGGCATGTAGGAGAGGCACCCAGTCCATGTTTCTCTCCCTGTCTGCCCTGGCCATCTGGCAGCCAAAAGGTTGTGGTTCGATTCCAGGGTAGGGGTACATGCCTTGGTTTCGGGTTCGATCTCCGGTCCAGGCATGGGCGATCCCTGGTCTGGTGCATGTGGGAGGCAACCAGTAGGTGCTTCTCTCTCTCCCTCTCTTTGTTCCTCTCTCTAAAGGCAAAAAAAAAGTCCTCAGGTGAGGTTTAAATAAATAAATAAATAAACCTTGTATTGGCCCTTGTTGGCTTGAAAAAAGTCTCAGTCCCTAAAACGTTAATGAACCTCATATAACAAAACAAAATGAAGTCTTCAACAAGTCTGGCCTTAATTTTAGGTTTGCCTTTTGAGGGTTTATCCAACTTCTCTTTCTAATACTTATAGAATTAAACATTTTTCCTTGTCTTCATACTACAAATGGCAAGTGAAGATGGGAAATGGCTGGAAGTACATGGGAGACTGCGGTTAGTGCCTTGACATAAAGTCATGTCACTGGCAGTTACTCCTTCATTCTCGAAGCTTTGTCTGCAGGAGGTCTGGGGAATCGCCACTTATGTATTGGATGCTGATTATCCACAAGTTCAGTCAACAGTGAGAGAAGACATGTTGAAGTTCAGGCCTCCTTACTTCAGAACTATCAACAGGAGAGGAAAGAATCCCCAAACAGAAACTAAAAAACATACCTGTTTAGGAGTAATTTCAAAAAACAGTAGAACTGCGACTTCCTAAGAGCTCTTTCCCCATCTTCTGGGGTCCATTTTCTACACCTTTTCATTGTGAGCCTCTAGTCTCGCACGTCATTTTTTTCTCTGGGAAAGAAAGAAGCTGGCCTTCAGGATCATGCTATTCAAAATTAACTAGAGAAGGGTCTGGAAAACCCTTAGTACTGGAACTCTCTTGTACTTCCCGAGAGGTCCCTGGGCAGACCTGGTGTCTCAGTACCATCTGTCCTAGCTTCTCCTGTGTGTGGAGAGGCCACTTCTCTGGAATGCTATGTTGCTTAGCATCTTGCCAGCAACCCTTCATTTCACACTTTCCTTCCTTCAATGGGTAGTTTCACTACTTTAAACATTATGTCCTTTTCATTTCTCAGCGTGTTCCCATTATGAGAAAATAGAAATGGTGTAATATTGGATCGAGTTAGAATTGCTTGTTCAGATTTAACATACGTGACACTTTTTTTCTTAAAAATCCATGGACCTCCGGCGTGAACAGGCTCCAGTCTGCTTTTTCAGTCTTTGAACTGGGAAATTCAGCATAAGCAGCTGCCCACATCAGAGATCTCTGCCCCTCCTCATCTGTCATTTGAGAAGGATTAGATAGGTAGCTGAGTCACTTCCCGCCACCACACTGTACTCATAGATCTATGATCCTCCCATTGGGGAAATTCTGTAGAAAGAAATCAGTCCTTTCTGTGTGTGCTCCGACAGGCAGGTTTATAAAATAGGGACCACTTTCATGGCCCTTAGGATTTCAAAATGCTGCCCTGTGCATTTTTGATGGCCTGTCTGCTCATGTCATCTGGGTAACAAAGTTCTTTCATTTAATACTTTTCCAGCTTTAAAAACTGCTTATCTGCAGTTCATTGAATTGGCTTCACCTCCAAAATATATAATGCAAGAAACAGAACCAGGAGATGTTATAAGCAAATCTTAGAAGCTGCCCCAGCATCTCCTAACTGTTCAATTGCCAGAAGATACTCTCCTGTTCCAAGCAGACATAGGTTGTATTCACATATAGTGAGACACTAAAAGGACAATTGAATTTCACAGCTTGGGGGGAGATTTTGAGAGTTCTTGTCAAAAATGTTCACACCTGTGGAACAGACTGCTATTTTTATGGAGCCTAGTTTTTGGCTTGAGATACACCTGCCAAAATCTGAATGGCTGCTATTGTACCTTCTGGACTCAAACACGGCCCTGTCAGACAAGGTTTGGTGTGCACAGATGGGTAACTTAGAACAGTGACTATGTTGTTCGTAAGGAAATGAAGATGTTTCCTACCCTTGTTCACGCCTACTTGGGATGGAAAATTTTATCATAAGCCCTCCTGAGCTGTACCTCTCTGGCACATTTTTAATGTTACTTTAATTACGTAAGTTATATTCAATACATTAAGTTCAATTTAAGTGATTTTTAAAAAATAGTTCATAGACTCCAATACTAAACGAAATCTCGTCAAGGACTCGATTTCCGATGTGGACCCTAAAGAGGACTAACATTATCTTCGTCTTGGTACCCAGTTGCATTAGAGCCTTGGTGCAGAATATAAGGAGCTGAGTTGGGATGCTAAGAAGCAAACTGTGATCATTTCTCATTAATGTTTCTCATTAAAGAGGACAATTTAATACACAGAATGCTAATGTATTTGCTGTAAAAACAATATACTATCTACCTAATAGGTAATTATTTAAGCATTCAAAAAAACACGCACACCTAACCCAAGCTTGTGTCGTTCCTATATGATTATATGTTATGTGGAATCATAGAAAATTGCTGCTATTTGACTATTTTTGTCCTACAAAAGCAGTAGGTTCATATAGTACCACCTAATATTTTCTATAATTGGAGTCTTAGAGAAGATACAGTTTTATTCTGATTTTTTGACTCACCTATATATCAAAACTGCGTAATTTCTGCACTGTCTACATAGTTCATATTTTAAATTCATGCATCGTGTTCACGATGGATGTGGGGTATATAAATTGATGTGGGACATAGTAGTTGATTTTGCTTTTTTTCCTGCAAAAGGCGTCATAAAATACTCCAGAATCAATGTCTTTCTTCACACAGCCATTCTATTTGGTTGCTTTTTTTAGTGCCAGTTTTCAAACTAGTGTCTTCTCCCAAATCCTCTTTTCATCCCTCTGAAACTGAATATTTTTCCCACGTGAGTCTGCTTACGAACCTAAGTGCTAAAGCAAGCGTTTGTGTGCACAAGCATACAGCTCTGCACACACGTGTGGACATAGTTAAATGGATCTGCTTGGACAATACATCCACAAAGCTGACGAGTTGGTGTTTAAAGAAAATACCAAACTCCAGTGGGATGAGCAGCATTGTCCTCAGCAAGCCATGCACGTCTTTAGCTGGATCCTCTCCACTCTCATCAGACTGACTGAGACCTGTCCCAGCAGATGGCCCTCTCAGGATGCTTTTGCTGCCAATAGAACAGTAGTTTGTCTAATATGGTGAGGAAACAAACCAACCAGAGGAAGACCCTTTGCTCTTGCTATCATGATACATACAGGCAGGAAGTTAAGAGGAAAACAGCCATTTCCCTGGGGATGAAGGGAGGGAGCTGTTTAATTATGAAGATGGGTGCTGGAGGACTGGGACAGTTACAAGTGGAGGTCAAGAAAAAAGAATGGGATGATGTCATTCTTACTGGGACAGTCGCTGACATGAAATCAGGTCACACACAATGGTCTTGTTCTATGCCCAGAACTGTAAGTGTTACAAGAGATTACTTTGTATTGTAGTAATGCTTTTTAGGAAGGGTCTAATGGCCTTGCCCACATTAAGATAGCCCCAAGACATTTTTGGGATGCATATGAAGGGCAGAATCATTCCATCCAGCGCTGAAATGGCCTATGCTAGGCTCACAACATTTGTTTAAGGTCCCTACGCCATGGTTTAGGATAGAAAAAGTGTCTGGATTTCTACAACACAGTGAATTTCCAGAAGCAGAATGCAACTACAAACATGGTGTCAGGCCAGATATTTTAAATTGGTGTTTTTTTTTTTTTGTAGGATAATTTTGAATGGCAATTTGAAGTTAAGATAGAATATATTTATCAGTACAAAGTTGGCACTTCCTGAAAAAAAAAATACTGCTTTGTACCAAGTTAGGGCATTTTTAGGACTGATTAATTCTGCTTGCAGAGGAGCCATTGGGTCTGTGTTGATCTTGAGTTCCCAGAGCCACTGTGGGCAGATCTATTCGATCTTAGGTCCCTTCTCTCAGTGGTGTCCCGATTTATCCTCATCCATCCACTCAGATTTCACAAGAGGTCATCACCATTACAAATGAAGTTTAGATTTTCTAAGAAGTTATCCCTGGAATAGCTAGGGGATAAGCTCAAACCCTGTTATTAAGATTCTGTTGTTTTTGTATTAGGGTTTAAAAACAAGTAAGTCATTGAGGGAGCCTTTAATTTTTTTTTAGGATATTTTTTGCTGTGTGAGCCTTTCTGATAGTAGGACTGGACCAGTGCAGGTTTTTACAATGGCATCCATCTGCAGTTTAGAGAATTTGCAAAACTTAATGTTCAATTTTGATAAACCACTAGTCTTCAGGCGCATGTATGCATGTATTCAGGGAAAAGGTCCTCTCTCCTGTAGACTATACAAAATGTAAAAATAAAATTAGATTACAGTGGGAATTCATATTGGTTTTATGATTTTGCTCTCAAGTCACTAGGGAATTTTGGGTAGTAATCTAGGGTGAAGGGAAGTAAGTGGTGGATTTTGGCTCTCAAAATAGAAAGAGGCACATTTTGAAGGAGCCTTTTTGGGGACAGATTTTAACATGAACCTCAGTGATTTCTGCCTCCCTTATTTTTAAATTAAAAGTAATTAGACTATAGGGCCTTTGAAATAGAATAGTTATTAAAAAATTAAAAAGGTAACCAAAATATTTCAAACAAATGTCAGCATCATCAGAATTCCCAGATTTTCAAGACAATATCTAATTTTCTTTTCTGTTTATTTTCTAGTAGGTTAAAGAACTCTAAGTCCATTGACCCTAGCCAGTTGACAATAGTATCTAAAATACAGGTGTTACTTTAAGCAAATCCATTATATACAAAGCAAGTAAATCAGGCATGGCTTCTTACAATGGGATTTACCATAAAACTAGTTTAACCATTATGTGCTTTTACATTTTACCTCCCCCCCAAATATTTGATGCATTTTCTGCATTAAAATGTACTTATTTGTTACATAAAGTGGGAATGCCCCAGCAGATTAAATCCATCCTACATATTTCTAGGAGTTGGTCCAACCAGACTGGTGGTGTCAGCAAGGCTGGATGGCTACGGGAGAGGGCCTGGCAGCCTCCCCAGCAGCCATTTGGAGCAGTGAGAGCCCATGCTCTAGGGACATAGGTGTTTCTGAGTATCTCTCCTGGTGATGACGGTACCATAATGCAACCAGTCACAAAATTCTGCTGTCTGAAGAACAATGCACTCAAGAGTTGGCTCCAATTTTAGACAATTTTAGACATTTTATTTACTACATAATTTTCTACAAAATTAAAATATACTTGTCCCACTCCCCTCACCAGGCTGTTGTACACTTAAAAAGGAAAAAGTACGTTTGGAGGAAGCAGGTGTATGGAGCCACTCAAACGTGACCTATCGCTCTTGCTGCAATATTAAAAGGCTAAGGTATTCATGGTAATCATTAGTTCCCATCATACTGTGCTATTCCCAGCACCTTATTTCTCCCTCATTATTTTTTTAGTTTTATGTCTCTGCCAGTAAACTAATCCCAATGTGTATTTTTGATGGTTGGCAAAAATTCAAAAATGTTTTGCAAAGAAGGCAGGCTATGGAATCACTCAGATTATAACGATGCACTCAGATATTTTAAAGAAAAGCTTTAGAATTAAGTTTCTTGCTGAAGCATTAAACATAGAAGTGAACAAAAATTAGCATGTACTGTGTGATACTCTTGTAGATGTTGAAATTCAGCCAGAGATGGACGCCAAATAATTTTTATGATTAGAAAAAAGATGTGTAAGATTAATTCACCACAGACGGGTGCTGTTACTTTTAATATCTTGTTGATTGTCTCCTGTTGTGCCCTAACATGGACTGAGAAATTGTCATCATCTGCGTTCCCCAGGCAGAGAGGCCAGAGACAAAACTTGACATCACTCTGCTCACTGTCAGCGCCCATCACAAGACAGCCTTCCTCGTACGGAAATCTTCAATTTTCTGGTTGCTTTTCACACCCTCCAGCATTGATTTATAGAGGGATTTCTTTCAAACGTCAGCTGCGGTATCAGCTTAGTAGTTTGCAAGTGCTGAAATGTCCCTTTTGGGTGAAAGGAGAGGAATGTAATTTACATTTCTCACTTGGAATTCCATCTTCACTTAAAGAACTTTCTTTCTGGTTTGGAAATAATAAGACAGAGTTTTTATAGTATGACTTTGTGTGTGTGTGTGTGTGTGTGTGTGTGTGTGTGTATGAATAACTGTTGTAGTGACAACCAATTCCTAAATGTGACAAACAATAATTCTGACTATCAAAACATTAATCTTTTTTTTTCCCTGTGACTCATGGAAGTTCATTCATCTTCCTGGCAATCAGTAGGCTGAACTGTGGCCTTTGTGGGTGTCTGAGAATGTAGTCTGTGCTGTTAGAGTTGATGTAAAAGGAGCCTTTCCTACCTCAGGGAGCCTTTGGAGGAAGTTCAAGTGGTATTACCAGCAAAAGTGGTTGTGTCTTCCTAAAATGTAAAACTCTTTTTCTGATTTATAATGTCACATGAAAGAAGTGTAGCGTAGTGGTTAGGAGCACAGATTTGGGAGCCAGACTGCCCGGGTTTGAGTCCCTGCCACACCTGTGTTAACTGTGTGATTTAATTTATTTGTGCTTCAGTGTCCTTATCAGAAAAATGAGAGCCGATAATAATACTGACTTCATGTACTTGTTTAGGGGAATAGGTGATTTCATATGTACAAAGGGCTCTGAACATTGCCTAGCACTTAGTAAGTGCTTTATGCCTGTTAACTATTATTATTCATGGACATTAAAAAATCCAGAAATGCACCAAGCAGACAAGTTTCATAATCTTGTTCTGCCTGTATTTCCATGCACTTAAATACACACACCCACAGAGTCAGTGTACCAGGCACTGTGGAGAAACCAGTCACGAGCCATGGCACCCATCCTATGGAAGCTGGTGCCGGCCAGGAAGAGGACATATGTGCCTCCCAAATAATAGCAATAACAATACCCGACGTCTTCACACTTAAGGTGTGCATTTGCACACTTGTAACAGTTGTTGAGCGAGTCAGATGATATGATGAATGGGAAAGCACTTTGGGAGTATATTATCAGCAATACACAGAGAAAACTTTTTTAAAACTAGCTTTAATTTTCTAATTGCTGATTTCCCATTAGATTTGTTTAGCCTTAGGTTTCCCACCATTCAACCAGGATTTGGCTAATATTAACAAATAAAAACTAATAACCACTAAAGTCCTGTACAGACATTCTCCTTGTAGGGGCTTTGATGATTCATTGGGCCCAGATGCTGATCCCAAACAGGCTATAGACATTTATCCTCTCATCTGGACTCTCCTTAGGGCAGCTTCACAGAGCTGGATGTGGAGATCCACACAAGTGTGAAATGGGTTTGCGCACTGAAAGCTTGTTTTAGTCCTTTATTTGTAAATTATGTGCATTTGATGACTTTTTACAGCTATCACTATTTAAATGATAATGTAATTCGAAGCTCCGGGTTGACAACTACAAAGCGCCTTACTTTTCTATTTGTGCCATTATTATGATTCCCCTGTTGAAAGGAGAGGAAAAAACGCCCTTAAAAAAATGATGAGTAGAAGAAATCTCACAAAGAGTTGGTTCCCTGTGTGTTTTGGAGACTTTTCACAGAGTGGAGAGCACTAATTCTGCCTGTATTTTATACTTCTTAAAAAAAAAACATTTTACACATAAAATTCAAAATTCTAATCTTAAAATAATAAACTTGGGCTTTGGTGTTTCCACTTCTCTGTCTCTGTTGTGCAGTATGTAGGTGTGCCAAGAGCTGGCAGGTCCCTGCAACATCGAAGAACGAAGAACGTAGAAAAAGTACTCTGTAAACATCCCCTCCCCCAACATCTCCCAAGTGAAAATGAAAGGTGATCCTTAGCATGGCGCCTAATGAGCAACAGCGCGGTATCTGCCCGTTGTGTAGACTCAAGTGCAAATCGTTATCAGGTCATCTCAGTGTGAGAGGAGAGCGTGGCACTGTGAAGAGACAATGGAGATCCTCTGCCATGTTACTATCTTGTGGAACTGGGCAAGTTGCACCGCCTTTTGAGGCTCAGGTTGCCTTTTCCTAAAAAGTGGGTAACTGCATTTAGCTCCCAGTGTTGTTGTGAGGGACCCAATAAGAAGGTGTGTGCACACGCCAAGCCCAGGGCCACGTGGATAGCGTGTCTTTGAGAAGCCCTCATTTCTCTCAGGCTGACGTGGCACATTAGCATTCTCCACTCACGAATTAGCCCTGCGTAACTTCCCAGCCTGTCCCTGCTAGGATCCCCGCACCCCTCTACACAACGGTCCAGGCAGGCCCTGCTTCCTCCAGCCCGAGCTTCGGAGATGGAGCTCTGTAATTTAAATAGGCCCGCCCTTTGTAGCAAGAGCTAAAATGCCGTACATAACCTTCGTAAAATATTCCTTGATTCCCTCACAGCCAAAATTTGATTATTTTTTTCTTTCGAACTCCTGTGGACTTTATACTTTAATTATGGTTCGTATTTGTTTAAATATTGTTTGTGCCACACAGGCATTTACATGTCCGTCTCTTTCTGCATTGAGCACAGTGCTTTGCAGCTGCAGTGCATGATCTGTGCTTGTTTTTAATTTAAAAACAGAGTTGTAACTTCTGCTTTAAAAATATTGAGCTTTCTGACTTGCCAAAGGGAGGCATCCATGCTTTGGTTCAGGCCAGTTCCCTAGTGGTAAATTGCAAAAATCACTTGTACATTTTTTTTCTTCTATTTGCTAAGCATTTGAATATTTAGAAGGCTCCTGTGCAAACAAACCCAGAATTAAATGTTGAGCAGGAGCCAGTGGCCCGGCATCTGTCTTGTAGTTTTAGTGAAAGATACCAGGTACATATGGAGCTGTTACGAAAGGCAGGAATCTCATGGGAGAGTAAATGAAAAATCCCCCAAATCTCCTTGCCATACATCAGCAATTTTCAACTTTTTTCATTTCATGGCATTCATAGACTAATTACTAAGATTCTGCAGTACACCAAAAAATATATTTCCCACCGATCTGACAAAAAAAATAGGTATTATTTTGACTCATTCACTGCAGATGGTGATTGTTGTATTGGCTTGTCGTCATTTTTTTATTTGACAATTAAGGGAAAAGAGATTAATGTCCCTGACTAGTCAGGTATTACATGTTTTAAAAATTCTTGCAGCACACGGGTTAAAAATTCCTGTAATACATCAATGTTTCAATAAAAGTAGCTGGTTACAAGGGATCACTCTAAAGGACTAGAATCCTTTGGACATGGAAACTCAACAGGAACAACTACAAGCCTAATGGTGCACCCATTCATGGCCGAGGAACACCAAGATGGAAGCAGTAGAAAAGCCTGAAATGAGGTGATTTTATGGGCACAAAGCACTCCAGGGCCATTTGACCACACTCTTAAGGCTTGATCTTTCCGAAGTCACCACTGAATGGCCCCTGATGTGTGTTCAGTGAGTTCTTTCCACACTCTCTGGTTAGAACTTGAATATCTTCCAGCCAGGTATAATGCAAGTTGTTCATTTTACAGCCCCCTGGTAATTGCGGAGTCTCACCCCACACATCTGTAGCTTAGTGTTCAGCCACGGACTCCAGGGGATCCCCTACAGACCTCTGGAGTTCTTTCTCTTTGCTGCTCTCTCCTCTAATACTCTACCACACAAATTCTACCTCACCTACCCCCAAATCTTCAGCTCTACCGGGGTTCCCCTCTCTGTGTCATATTCCAGAAAGTATTTCTTGTGGGACATACGTCAGTTGCTCTTCTCTCAAGGATCGGTCTATTTTCCCATGTCTGAGATAGTTGCTTCATATGCTTTGTTTTCTGGCTGCTTATAGCAAGAGGACTAGTGTGACACCAGTTCCTCCATCTTGACCGGGAATGGAGTCCCACTACATTTGCTTTCAAACTTTGTTTCTGTTTTTTCTCCCCACTAGTCCGTGAGACCTTGTCGGACAGTGGTAGGATCTCATTCAACTCTGTTTCCAATGCCTAACATAAAGTTTAGCACCTGGCAGCCATAATCAATGTTGTCGAAAGAATGAATGACTGTTATTAAATTGATTCATAATATTTAGAGTGTCTGTATTTAGTTGAGACATTGATATAAATATCTAAGAATGTGCTGTTTCCAGCAACAGAGAAAAATCTGTGACACCATTGAATTCATTTGAGCTAGAGATCAATGCTAGGGTTAAGCTACTTAACATTCCTTACAGCTGCAACATGCCACAATCCAGAAACAGAGATCACATGTTTTCAGGTACCCAAGGGACAGTAATGACAAGTTATTCTAGAATTAAAAGTAGTGGTGCCTGTTTTCAACATTCAGTCCACGAAGTTGACAAATGCAGTCATGTCCCTTCAGGGACATCTGCCTCTACCCATATCCGGGGATTATAAACTTTCATTTTACTTAACCTTAGTCTTTTCAAGAGACTACAATGGCTTTTCCTTTAAATAGCAAGATGAGTTGAGCTGGTCTTTCCAAATCTGTCTAGCTTTCTTTCTATGATCAAAAAGTAGATTAACAAATTAAAATTATGATCAAACTGCTATGAACTGCACAAATACAGCAGGAAAGAAGTCCTGAATTTTCATGTTAAAGATTCCTCTCGGAAAGCTTAATATAACACCTGTACAGGGAGTCATATGTAAGAAATATCTGTATGCGGAAGTGTCTTAAAAATTGGTGATACTTAAAATCTTTGCCTATGGGTACATTTCCCATAATTGGAATACTTTCATCTGATTATTTAAAGAGTTCCAAAATTTCCAAGTATTCCAGTCCCCCGCCCCCGCCCCCACATACACTCACACACGTGCACAGAAAAATCACATGACCGATAAGTTATTCCTACTCTATAGGTCAGCTCAGTGTTCGCACTGTATTTTATTATCAAAAACACAGTTTTTTAGTACTTGATCTCATTTGATCCCCAGGATTCTTAAAATTCCCTGTTTTTTCTTTTTGAGTGTATTTCTAATTTCTTTCAGTGAAAGGCAGCCAGTTTTTGGTTTTTGGTTTTTGGTTTTTGGTGAAGGGACTCAACTGCGAGTGAGATAGCAAATCAGCTGGTTCCTTCTGCTAGTTTCCTACAGCAGGTCACCTTTTCATCTTTGTTCTTCGATGACACAGCCAGCCAGGTGGAAATAATAATTTGATCTCCAAGTGAGAGTGAAGGACCCCTGAAGTTCTAATACAGGATAACAAAAAACTGAACAATAATGAACGCGGAAAGTTCATTATTGAGGGAACTTTTTCAAAATAACGATTGTACTTGTTTAAAGCCTGAGTGAGATGACGTTTAAAGAGCAGTTATTTCAGTTTGTGGTCCCAGAACTGTTCAAAACGAAAGGTTTTATTTCACTTTGTTTTTCTCCAGCATTTATCCCCTTGGTTTACATTCCCCAGTTAGGAATTTAAAGTGAACCTTTGCCAAAGCCTCAGGTTCCACCTGGTTTGGGGTTGAAACCACATGAAGCCACTGAATTTTGCATAGTTTCCATTTGAAATGATATATCAGCTTAGGTTCTTTTTCAGAGTGAGCCAGGCTTGCAGGAAACTTGGCCAAGCTTTAGATGAACCTGCTCTGAGTTTTGATTTTATATCAGACCCTAAAATGAGGCCACTCACCTAATTCAGTTTTTCAAAAAGCCCTTATTATAATGTCCCCAGAGTGTGTATAATTGTTTCTAGAGGCATGACAACACCTTGTTTCAGTATAGTGAGGGGGAGAATTTCTCAGCTACTTGGAACCTATTCCGACTGGAAAACCAGACAGACTCAATCATAGAGGCTCTGGTGTCAGGCATAACATTTAGGGGAAAGAATTTCTTTTGAAGTCTCAACAAAAGGGTTTTCAAGTAAATAGCTCTGAAAGACCAGGTTAATTCACTTCTTCCTTTGTCCCTTCCTTTATTTAATGCATTCATTAATTCATCAAATATTCACTGAGCACCTACCACATGACATGCAAAGCCCTGTTCTAAGGTACTCACAATATATCAGTGAGCAAAATACGTAGAAATCCCAACTTGTGAGGAAGTAACAACCAGATATCTCGAGGAAGAACATTCCGGACAGAGAGAACAGCTTGGGCAAAGGCCCCAGTGTGGAATTATTCCTACATATTAGAGGAACCACAGTGAGACCATTGTGACAGACAGAAATGGAGCGAACAAACAGAGGCATGGTGGAAAATAAGGTCAAACAAGTAACAATAGGCCAGCACATGACCTGTAGGCCACGAGAAGGATTTTGGCTATTTCCCTAGAGGAAAATGTAGGCATTATGTGATTTTGTATAAAGAAATTGTGCATTTTGACTTATATTTGAAAAGGCTCTCTTTATCTGTCCTGTTGAGTGTAGACTATAGATGGGCAAAGACAAAAAGAGAAGATTTATTACAAGACTGGTGGGGTGAGAGTGCTTCAGATTTGGTGAGAGCAGTGGAAGTAGAAAGAAGTAGTCCGATGCTAGCTATTTTTGAAGATAGAGGCCACAGCATTGCCTAATTGACTGAATGTGTTGTGTGGGGGAAGAAAAGAAATGAAAAGAATCAAGGATGTATCAAAGATTTGGTCCAAGCAACTGAAAGGATAGAGTCACCATCAACTCAAATAGGAAAAGCTACAGCTGGAAGAATTTTGGGGAGGAAGATGAGGTGTCAGTTTTGGAAGTCAAGTTTGAGGAGTCTAGACCTCCAAGTGGAGATACCATTGAGTAGGCACTTAGATTGATGAGTATATGGATTTGGGAATAGAGGTTTGCATTTGCACATCATTAATTAGCATGGTATCAACTAAGATGTGAATATAGATAGAGAAAAGTAGTAAAGACTAGCCTCTGGGGTACTCCAACATTAAGAAGTCAAAGAGAAAAGGAGAGATCAGCAGCAGAAGACATTGGGAAGGAGCCCAGTTAAACAGGGGCAACACAAAGGGGTGGGGGAGTTCCTGGTTTTCCAGAAGTCAAATGCAGATAGGGTTTCAAGGACGAGAGAATGATCATCTATGTCCAGTATGATGAGGATTGAGAACTAGCCAGTGGATCTATCTCCTTGGTAGTCGTTCCTGACATGTATAAGAACAACTTTGGTGGAGTAGAGGGAGAGAATTAGGTGGAATTATTCCTACATATTAGAGGAACCACAGTGAGACCGACTGTAGCAGTCATAAGAGAGAATGGGAGAAGAGAAAGTAAGACAGAAATACAATGGCTACTCCAAGGAGTTCGCTGCATGGGGAGCAGAGAAATGGGGCAGCAGCTGATGAGAGAAGCTAGGTCAAGAATGTTTTTGAACGGTGGGAGAAATAACAGCATGTTTATATGCTGTTGTAATTTTTGGAGGAAAATGATGATCTGAACAAAATATGGGAGCATTGCTGGAGCATGATTTCTCAAATAGGTGAGAAGAAATAGAACCTAGTACACAGGTGGAAGAATTTATTTCAGACAGAGAGAATGTAGGTAATTCACATACTTAAAAAATGAGAAGGCAAAATATAGGGGAGCAGATGCTGGCAGGCGAGCAGCCTGAGGAATTAGGGGTAAGCCTATGGAAATTCTCCTCCAATTGCTTTTATTTTCTCACTGAAGTATGAACTGAAGTTATCTGCCAAGGGAGAATGTCAAGGGGAAGTGCTTTGGGCATAAGGCGGGAGGGGGTGATGTGAAATGGACATCAGACAAAGAGAATGGAAGGGTAACAGGACTGAGGAGTAAAGTGTGGTTGCCTGGAAGCACTTAGAGCCTCCTTGAGTTTAATGGCACTGAATATGACATGAGACATTCAGGGTGATGTGTTTGTCCTGAGGCATGTTCAGTAGCACAGGTGCAGCTGCGGAGGAAGCAGGGAATTGGATTTAACTAGGGTTGTGGTGTGCCAAGCAACGATGCCAAAGTGATGGAGGAGGAAGGGACTTGGGAATATTCACAAAGGACTAATTATAATGACTAACTGTGGGATTTAATCTGATAAAGAAGGGAGTGAGGACGTTAAGGAAATAAGGGCCAGTAAAGGAGTGGTAGGATCAAAGGCCCGAAGAGCCCTGCTGTGTCAAAAAATTGTTGGGGTTGGCACATGGAGTAATACCGAGAGTAACATCAGCAGGCAGGATGCCTGAAGTTGAGATGACAAGAAGGGTGGCATCTACCAGCACTGCTAATGGCTAGGGATGGACCAGATTGGCCTAGAGATGAGAGGAAAGGTGGATCCAGGGTACAGGTGGTCCAGAAAAGGTGACCCAGGGTGCAGAAAGGAAGAGGCTATGGTGCTGGTGAGCTCAAATCCATGAACTTGAAATCTCCAAAAATTCAGACAGGTTTAATACTGGAGAGAATGCAAGTGAGGCAAGAGTTCACATCACTTACAAATGAGGAGGAATATCTTAGGGTAAGTCTATAACTCTGAAACTAGTCGGCTACGTAACCTGATAACATGAGTTAATTTTTTTATAAGACAAGAAATAAGAAAGCACACAGATTTAAGGACAGGGAAGGAGGGACAAAGAGGAGGAGGAAGGCAGGCTTTAAGAAAGATTTTGGTATAACATTGATTCAATGGATAACCCAAAATTGCATTTAATTTTTTAGAATTATATTATTCGAAGATAGTTACACACAAACCCGGATAAAGCATTATTACACTTAGTGAAAAGGACCATTTTGCCAAAATGAGATTCTTTCCCCTTTCCCCACCAGAAACTATCAAGGTGCCCAGTAACTTGCTGCCTCTTGTGTTGTAGTGAAATAAACAAGAAAAGTCCTTAGAAAAGTGTCAAACAATGGCACAGAAGAAGGAATCCAATTGAAATATATAGATGGTCCAGCCATGCTTTATGGCAATAATAAACCAAATATCTTCCCTGGAAAAAAGATCTGAAATCTCCAAAGGACGATGGATAGTGCTTCATATGTATAGTGGTGGCTTTATTACCCCTTTTATGGCTTTGTGTCTCTTCCTTACTTTGACAGAAGATCATTCCAATGTGAATTTATTTTGATGATGACACCTCCTATACAGACTTTAGCCTGCAAAAATAATTCATAATATTTATCTTGGTGACAGCTCAGAGAAGATGATCAAATTTTTGTATTTTCATAGTTAAGCCACATTCTATTCTTGATGCCGTAAGAATATTTGAAAAAAATGTCCTGGAATTCAGGAGTGACACCTTGGCCAAATTTGGTACCAGCCTGACCCTACGGAGACTCAGAAAGTGCTCAGTGGCACTAAGTCACTTACCTGCTAATCCGTTGTCAGTTCAGTTTTGTAGTGGAAATGAATTCTGTTTTCTGTGGGCTGAAATCGAGGAAGATGGCCAGGTAGAATTTCCCTGGCGTAATTCTCTTTTTCATGCTTATGGGTTGTCTCTTTGCCTGTGGTGAGCACACCAGGTGTGTGTGTTATGTGCCATTGAGTGGGCTCCAACTCCTGAAATGACATCTGCCATGTCCTGTCCTCAACAGCCCTGCTCTGCTCCTGTAGACTCTTGCCTATGGCTTTTTTTAATGAAGTCAATCCCTGTCACATTTGGTTGTCTTCTGTTCGGGCTGTCTTCTACTTTTTCCAGCGTTATTGTGTTTTTCCAAAGAACCCAGGCTTCTCATGATGTCCCCGAAGTAGGACAGCTTCAGTTTTGTCATTGTTGCCTCCAGCGATGTTTCAGGCTGTTTGTTCTAAGACCCACCTGTTCGTCTTTCTGGCTATTCAGGGTATCCATGGAGCTCTCCTCCAATACCATATTTCACGTGAATCAATTTTTCCCATCAGTCTTCTTCACTGTCCAACTTTCACATCTGTGCATAGGAATTGAGAATACTAGGGTGTGGATGATCTTAGCCTTGGCCTATTACACATCTTTGCTGTTGGAGATCTTTCCTAATTCATCTGTTGCTACCTTTCAAGTCTCAGCCTTGTCTTGATTTCTTGCTACTGTCTCCATCTGATTTGATGACTGAACCAAGGTAAGCAAAATCTTTAACAATTTCCGTGACTCAATTCAAAAATCAGTAAACCAGAGAACTTCTTCCTTGTACTTTTCTAGCCAATGGGTGGGGAAAAATAAATATTTAAATGGGAAAAAAAGTTCAGTAGGGGATTTTTTAATAAATTAGGATCCTGCTAGTACTTTACTATAAGTAGTGATAATAATGTAAATTACAATAAACTTCCCAGGCAGCCGATACTACGTGAAGTGGATTTGGTGGGCTTCACCTGAAATGGCAATTGTCAGTCATTCATTCACTGAACAGATATCAATTCATGCCTTACATGTGTGGGATATTGTTCTGAGATCAGTGACATTACTGAGGCTGTAGTGTCCAATGTGACCTGCAGGCTGTGTTCTCAGGGACCTTACATTCTAAGATGACCACAAGACTATCTCATGTGAGCTGAAGCAACACATACCAAAGCTCCCTATCAAATTAACTGCTGGAGACCCTGCATCTTTAAAGGGGTAATGAGCAGTCTTTAGCACTTGGTACATAATTCTTCTAGCTTTTCAGTGGATGATAATTCCAACTCCATTGTTTGCTAGAATATACATCAGAAAAATGATTAGAAATTAATACTGAAAATTTCCCAGATCCTGCCCAGAACTATAGGGTTTGTAAGTACAAATTGCCCCATAACCCAACACCGGGCTTCTGCCCACCCTTACCAGTTTAGGGATGCTTAGGAGGCGTCTGGAAGTGTTTCCCTGTAACCTTCTCACCAACCAGGTGTTTTAAGTACAATGAAATTCCTTTCCTCACGTGGCCATGTTAGAAATGCAAATAATATCCTATGCGGAGAGCTCTCCTTCAACACTCTTCAAACACAAAGGACTTCCTCCCAAGGCTCTTGGCTGTGTTTTAGTGCAAATGAGAATTTAAATTTATGGACTTTTGTTCCCCAAAATCAACCTATCTTTTCTTAAATTGTAGTTTATTAGCCCATTAAAATAATTGACCTTTACAAAAAATGCTGCTATTTCAAAATGTTTGTTTCCTGACGCTTATAGAGACTTCTTGAGTTCCACTCAAGTTATAGGATTTGCTGCATGAGAAAGATAGCAAAAAAATAAAAAAAAAGTTTCTTGTAACTGTCTGAAAGGTTGGACTAATCCAAAAGTCCTTTAAGCACTCTAGAAATGTCAGTGTGAACAGTCTTGTTTGGCTTCAGCTGGTGACTTGATGTTCACGAGGACTGCCCTCTGGTTCCCTGACCCCGCCCTGCTTTCCCAGGATGCCCTCGCAGGCGGGCAGAGTGTGTAAGCACTCTTCAGGATGGACACTTCAAGGGCAAAAGTAGCTTGTATTCAGAGCTTTATTTTAACAGTTTACAACCATATTCTCAATCTGTAAATTGGCTACACACAGAAAAGACATGAAGAGAAAATAACAGGGGATGAAATCTCTAGCTAGCAGACTGTTCCATAGAGGGCCTTGTAGTAGAAACCAAAGTAATACAAAAACCTCACAATGGCCATGTCACTGGGGGCAAGTGAAGACAAGGTGAATGACCAGCAGAGCAAGAGGAAAGAACTGGAGGTCAGCAAGACAAAGGGCTTTGCAGCAAGGGTGAGACTTTATTCCAGATGCCTGGAGACTGGTGATGGCTGGTGGCAGCTTAGGGACTGAGTAGGCACAGGGTTTCAGTTTACTTAAAACACCAGTTTCACAAAAACCAGAATTGCAGGTGTCTCTGATGCATGTATTTCTCCACACGTTCCTAATTAAATAGAGGACAGACAGCAGGATAGACAGATTAAATGAAAAATAAACAGCCAGATCCATATAGATTTACAGACTTAAAAATGAATGAGAATCCCACTGTGTGGTTTCTGTCCACATAGTGTGTGTGTGTGTGTGTGTGTGTGTGTGCGTGTGTGTGTGTGTCTTTTTCTTTAGAATTGCAGGGAAAATGCATGAGGAAAAAATGATGCTTGACTAACAAAATCCTTATGTGGTTCACTGAGGTGGGGCCCAGAGAGACAAAGATGAGGGAAATGAGAAAGAGGAAATTTGTAAGTAATTTGGTTAAAAACTCCCCACCCCCCAGTATAATGCAAAAACTAAAGGAAGGCTACTTTTGAGAGGGTAACGTTTTTATGTTAAATCACAAAAATGTGATAGATCCAGCCAGTTTCTTGCTTTCTCTAGTAACTCCTTGATTTCCAACTGCACGGTCACTCACTCCCTCTAATTCTTTTCATTCTTGGCCTTTGACCCCACATGACCTTTGGCACATTGCCTCCTAACCTTAAAAATGAGGAGTTTAGAGTTTCAGGGAGATTTTGATTAAACCACCTGCTGTTCTACTCTACCCTTTCCCTCAGCGCTGAATTCAAAGAGAATGGCAGAGTGTATTAATATGCCGATACGCTCAACCAGCCTAAAGCCCCAATTCATCAATTCCCTTAAGATAAGACAGCTGAAGTGAAGGGTTGGATTTCATAATTCTACTACTACTGCTCAAACAGGAAAGAGAGTGAAAGGTCTTCCAGATAGAAGTGGATTCTGTTTTCTTCTCTTAATACAGGAAAAGTGGAAAAGTCAAGCCAAAGTCTCCAAAGATAAGTCAACTTAATACTGTGCTTGGGAATTGAGGCAACTTGATTTTTTTCTTACAATACCTGGTTTTCTTTCATTATACACTGGTAAACCCTGAGAAGAGAACTGGAATATCTAAAATCTTTCAAAAATCCAACTTTGGATATATAGCTCTTAGAAGACAGAGTCATGTCAATGTGTCCTGAGAGAGGGTGTCATTTAGGTATGAATGAGGCTGAAGTAGATGACAGCGTGGCTTTTGAGCTCTCACTACTGATGAGACATAGCGTCAGCCGGAGAAGGTACGGCGGAAAGTAGACAAGATGGCTGACGAACCACATCACTTCTCTCTGATAGGACCGCCTTGCCTATTTTGGTTGCAAATTCAATTTGGAAGATACGTTAGGTGGTTGAAGGGCACATAAATTCAGCTAAAATATGGACCTGTAATCTGGTTCCTTTACCTCAGAAAGAGGCAGATCTAACTGAACTTCAATACTGGCATTGATCCATAACTCAGTGAACATTTTCTGTCCTCTTTGGCCAACGTATTGAATTAGACAACTGTACTTTCCACAGGGGTTGAAGCCATTGGTACCCTGAAGAAAAGGGTTCTGAGAAGGACTGAAGCAGAGCTGGAAAAGGGGAAGGTGCTTCTTGAGGGCCCCCTGCATGACAGGCAGTATGCTAGCTCCTTCATCCCCATGCCAACTCTTTCATCCCCACAAGAGTGATATAAGGTAATAGGTGTGATTGTTTACCCATTTTACAGAAAAGAAAACTGAGAAGCGCAGTCAGGGATCAAGAAGCATATTTGGGACTTAAATCCAGGTTTGCCTGGGCCTGTGTTCTTACCAACCAAGCTGTCCAAATACAGGTTTCTCCCGCTATCCAAAAGTAGAAACCTAGGAAAGCCTTCATAAGCTGAAATGGCATAAAGCAAAGAAGCAAAAACCATGAGGCACATCTTGCCAATGGGTACGTGGAATAAATCGAGATGAAGCACAGATGCGCACAGACAGTTCCGAGCTCTGGTGGTTTCAACTGAAATGCTGAGTGTAGCTCCCAGGGAAGGACCTTGGCGGGACCACCTGCTCCAGGTCCGCCTTGCCACTGTGATAACTCACTGCCAAACAAACACTGAACACTATTGTCACTTTTCGCCTTTCTTCATAAAAGTAAAAATTCTCTTCGAATTTCTTTTGGTTTGGGAAAACAGGCACTAAAGTGGGTCTTTTGTAAAAGTGAAGTGACGTAAAAGTAGGAGCTCCTTGTACGCCTTGACACTGACTTCTCAGCAGACAGGCCCAGCTCACGCCTGTGTTCTCTCCTCAGATTGTCCCATGTTGCTTTGTGAGAATTGAGCTTTAAAAAGTGATTTTATCTTCATGTTTGCATACGTGTTTGTGCACAATCGAAGAATTTCCCAGTATATTGACATCCCTTTAATAACAGTGTTATTAATGCCCCCATCAATAAATAGGGCGCTCTGCCCGTAGTGAATGCTGAAGCTAGTTTTTCTCCTCATGGCAAATTTTCGCCCAAGTCACCCCCATCTCCACCCATCTGCATGCCAAGGGATGTTCCCTTCAGGTAGAGGGAAAAAATGATTTTTCATTTTTTAAGAACATGTATTTTCCCCCCCAAACTTGTATATATTATACATCCCCCAAAAGTCTCTCTTAGCCAATACATTTGTCTGCTTCAGAACTGTGCTTATGGCACTTAATATGGAAGCTGAGAATGCAGTTGTACTGTGACCAAGAGAAGTCCCTAGGGAAGGAACCTTACATCTTAATGTCATCTTAGAAGTGTTGTTTATTCTCGAATCATTTTTCAAGTGCAGGCACATTATAATCAGCGTTTTCTCTTTCTCTTTCTCTGTGATTACCAAGAAGACCTCTCCTATGTTGCTGTGTGTGCTGGCTCCATAGCTCAGCATCGCCACAGGAAAGAGAGAAAATTCTGAGCTGATTAAATACACCACCACCCATCCATGGCGGAAATCCTTGCTGCCACGCTTAGGAATTCACATCCTTAATGACGGTGTCAGCTCTTCAGCTGAAGACCTGAGACACACTTGCCAGCTGATGACCTGTGATAGGATAATTTTTGGTTAGTTTTGTTGAGACTCCAAGAGGAACAAGCTAGGGGAAGGAAGCAGAAGTATTAATGAGGTCACTGCTTCTCCACTAAAGAACATTAAGAAACAAACCCTTAAAGGAGCGTATTCATTTAGATTACAAAATTGGGCTTCAGGTCATCATATAGCCTCAAACTTTATATGTTTTCATTAAAAAGTTTCTTTGCCCAAGGGTCTTGCAAGGAAACAAGTCATTTCTATGTCTTAGAATAATTGTTTCAAAACAAACAGATACATGAGAAAGCTTGAAGCTTCACTGAGCCTTAAAAGAATTTTTAATACTTAGGGGGAAATAAACAACCTTCAATTGTTCAAAAAAACTGGGCAGCAGTATGAATAGAATAGATTCATTAGCTTTGTGAAAAACAGGTCACTAACCCTTTTTTGTCCTAACAACAGCTACTTTGCTGCTATTAATAATTGTTAGAAAAGTCTACTCATAAGCAAAAAGGCCTAGCGCTTCCACAACCCTGTGAGAGAAGAGAATGCATGGTATGGACTTTCAGTGCATTCTCCATAAGAATGGGAAGAAAAGAACACAAGAGGGAAGTAGACAACTAGCCACTGGACCTGGAGACATCATAGATTTATTACCAATTAGAATAATTGTGAGTACAAATAAGATTTTAAGTATGCAAGTTGATTAATCAGGATGTACAAATATTAAGAAAAGAACCATGAATTAGAAACCCTGATTGGCCAAATGATTAAGAACGCTCATTTGTTTCTTACTGTCTCTAATGCAGTCTTGTACATGCTTGGTTTTATTCAAAAGCCGTTGAAAAACCTGATCACTGGTACCTGTAACCCCAGCGAGGCCAGGGCTGCGCTGGGCTGTGCAGAGTGGTAGAACCTTGCTCTCAAGGCCCTTGAGCCATTTGTCCCAAAACCAAGCAAGTTAGAAAGAATGTAGTTATTCTCACTACTAATATATCTCTATTGTGATACTGAAATCAAAAGCTTGTTGTGAATTACCTAAAACTCTGTAAACAAAGCTTAAAGGCAAACAACAGACTAGGAAAAAATATTTGCAAGGGTCACTTGTAAAGTTGACTATTTTTTTCTCTGGCCTAAGGGAGTTTTGTCCTTAGCTGTTAATGACAAAAAACTTGTGACACGGTTTCGTGGAAGCTGTTGATGGTTTCAGAAAAATCTCCTGGTTATGACATTAGAGCCGCATGATGGAAGTTCATCTTGAGGCTGAATACACTTGCTAATGTTCATTTCGCATTATCCAACCCTTGGTTTGCTTACTTGCATTTTTTGCAGGAAGTAGCTACTAATTAAATAGGCAATCTCCAAGGTCCAGATGAAAATGAAAAAAATCCAGGAAGCATTTACCGGTGGTTTGAGGGTCTATAATGTAATATTACATCGTTAGGGCCCAATGGCTCTTTGAGAAACTCATAAATTAAGAGATACACAGTAGCTACTTTCACTAAATCACACATGGTCAATTTCTGGGTGACTTAGTATTAACTCGGTTTTTGAAGGAACTATTTATACACCAGAAGAAACAAGAATCCAGTGCACTGGAAGATGCTAACTCTAAAAAATAGAGATATATTTCTAGAAGCATCACCAGTCATTTGAAATGTTATAATACATAAGAGTGAGTGCCAGAAAAGCAGGAATATTCCATTCCTTTTGCTTGTATCTGTTTTAGTACCAACTCAAACTTCAACATTGAGGAAGTCAGTTTGATCTTCTTGACTGTGTTTTCTTGACAAATGCATGACTTTTAAGACTTTCTTTTACCGTTCCGTTGAGACGTAGGAGACGTGAAAAAAATAGTGGGATCCAAAAGGCAAGTTGAGAGGTGGCCAAGATGACACATTCCCCAGACCTATGAAATGAACGTGAGACATTGATACAATTGACGTCATACATATTTAACACAAACTGTATTTTTAAATTGTTCTAAACACAGCAGTCACCATTCCTAATTCATAAACATTTCAGTGAAAAACTGTAAACGAATTCAGATAAGCAGGTGCTAATTGGAAGTAAAATAATATTAGACTTCATAAGGATTGTGTCCATAACAAAAACAAGCTATTTTTAAAGTTAAAGTTTTACACGGTGTGTGGTGTGTACCATTAGTATGCTTTGAGTCGATCCATGAAAAAAAATTGGCTCGGATTGCCTTAGGCAACAGGGAATGTTTGGGCTCCATTTAAATCACCTACGCTGTTTCCTTTCCTCCTTTCCTCGCTCGGCTGTGTCTGCTGAGGAGGGCTCTCTGAATAGCCATGCTGACATCCTCATGTTTACCATGTGGCTGCTGCAGCTCCACGTTCACACCCCCACAGTGTTAAGCCAAGGGACAACAGAGCTTCCTCCACTGCTCAGACAACAAAGCCTCTGAAGTGAGTCTCACTGGCTCTGAATGACCTGGTGTGGGGTAATCATGTCTTTGAAAAAAATCACTCTTGCTGAGGGGAAGGGAAAAGGAGTGTACAACAGATAATGTGCCCTGTGGGGGAAGGGAGAAAGGTGTAAATACTCCTGGAAGCACATGAGGTAACAAAGGGGGAGGAATGAAATAAAAATCAGGGCCAGTTTTAAGAATAGGGGCGTGGCATCGGAAGTGGGGTTCTAACCTTATGTACCTCTTAATATGAAACCCATGAAACTGGCTTAGATAAGATCAGAGCTTCAACTGAAGACAGCCAGTTCAGAGCAGACGCTAGAAAATGCATGCAGCCTGTCAGGGAGCAATGTGGACACCCTCGTCCGAGGGGAAACTGTGAGATCCCTGCACACGATCACCAGAAACTCACTCCTCTTGATGGTGAAAATCGCTTAGATACTAGACATTTCCATCAGTTTGATTTGATCGTGATTTTTAATAGTATTTATGCTTATACCTGCATTATCTCATAGTTCTCGTGGTTTTCTGCTTAACACCACCACCCACTTTTTATGTGGCGTAGGGAGTGACAGCAGCTGTCTGTGTGGGTGTCCATGAAGCCCTGTTCACGTGCCCAGTGTGTAAATGCACCTTGCAGCTCATGAGAAGGCACCATCTAGTTCCTCTTCAAACAGTGTTTATAGGCTTGGAAAGTGGAGCTGTCCCTTCCATCAGATGCTACAGAAATTCATTCTGCTCATACTTTGTATAAGCTCCGTGATCCTGAGCGACATTTGCCACTCACGTTAAAATTAGCTGATGTCCTACATATCAGAGGACATTCAGATTTACTTTGCAGCCTGCTGTTCATGTTTATTAATATCTGTGGTGAGCAGGACACCTCCCTACCAGGTACATTTGGTTGGAAGGGAGTGGCAGAATGCAATCCTTTAGCCCCATTCTCCAGGCTAGCGTGGGTTGCATTTTAAATTAATCATTTGACAAAACATAAAATCACTGAAGATGGAGCCCCAGAACAAGGACGCCTGGGGATATTTCCTTTTTCTAGGGGTGTTTGGTGTGGTGACTCACTAATTTCTATTCATTTAGAGCAGTGTGGCAGATACATTTTCCAATTTTTAAGCCAGTTTTTCAGAAGAATAAGCTACAGAAACAAGACCTGGAGCGGTAACTGCCAGGAAATCTAGTGAGAGGGTAGAAAACAGAGTTTCTGCTCAATGTGGCCCCCCCCAGAGAGACAGCACAGTGTTCCGGCGTCCCCACTCACGACTTCCTGAGTAACCCCGTGGCGACCAGCTGGGTGACCTTGGCAATGCCCTTCACCTCTCTGAACCTCATTTCCTTCCGCTGACAATAGAGAAAATAGTCCTACCTCTTCGGTTCTGTGGGCAGTTGCTGCACCATTCCCATCACGTACTATTAATATATGCTCAGTAAATGTCACATTTTATTAATTGAATCTCTCACTCCCATTGTGAACACCTCCAAGGGCATCTGTGCCCTCGGGAGAGAGCAAAGCCCTGGGCTTGGCCCTTTTAGAACATTCTATTTCTCTCCGTAGGTGAACGGAGATGAGCCAGCAAGCCGGGTGCAAGTACCCGGATTTCTGGGCGTCCCTGACAGTGCAGGGTGCCTCATGGGGCTCCACAGAGGTTTGCTGAGTGAATCCGCTACCCTAGCTAAGAACTGCTTCTCATTTTTGTACCAATTGCCTGGTAGTTTCATACATTTCCTCTCAACCCCAACATCCAACGAATGGATTTCTGTTGCCAAAAACTATCATTAAATATGCATAATTCTGCTAAAAGATTTCATTGATCCAGCTTCTGGTCTCCAAGAGTATATATATGCACCATATTTAATAGATGTACAGACTTTTAGCTCTACTCGCAGGTGGGTATGGGCATCTAGAGGTACCTCGGGAATGTGAACCGTTCAGGAAGATTCCCCTGCGTGACTAGTGAAGTTACATGCTTCCCCTTGTTTACCACGAAGGGCCACACAGCCTGCAGACGTGCTTACCCCCTGTCAGAATGCCAGGGGTCAATGAGGCTCATGTCTGCACATCTGAAGTGTGTCTGTGATGTGTAGTGCTTTGTGCAAAATGAGGTGGCAACTTTGACTTTTAACTTCTTGACTTGAGGCAGGGTCTACCCTCTCCCTAGACTTTCTGGCAGACGCAATCAGCCTGCCTTTTGTTTTTGTTTGTTTGCTTATTGTTTTTTGGGGTTGATGTTGCCTTTTTTTTTTCTTTTGAGCCATTGAGCTTTTTTCCAGGCACATGCTTCTCTCCCCTGATCTCCAATGCAATGTCATAGAAGCTCAACCCTTCAGCAGCCACGCACACTTGCCCTCAGTCAGGGCCTGGAAATGTGGTTCTCTCCAGGTTGAATGTGCTAATGCACTGAGGCCAGAACCCCTTTCTAGACTATGTCAGGAGTCGGGCCTGCATAGTTAGGAAGCTTAGTGAGTTTTGATAGCATTTGTCTAGAAGGGGAGGAAGGGTGCTTAATAATGATTTCTATGGAGAAGAGCTTAGAAACTGAGCAAGAAGGAGACAATGAGAGAAAACAGAAAACCCTGTCATGCCTAAGCCTTCCCATTCTACAGTCTTCTTTCCTTTTGCAAGCTTCAGTTTATTTCCAAAACAAAGTGAGGTAAGCCAGGCTTGAGCCCTGCGGCTGGATGCCTGCTTGTGTCCAAGGCTGTCTTTGGAAAGAGCAGGGCGCATTTGTCAGCAAGTCCCTGCTGCCCGCAGTGACCCGCCGCCATCCCGCCTGCTGCCGTGGGCTGAGGGGGCTGCAGCGCAATCCCGATACCTGAGTCTTTTCAGAAGGGTCCACCTAAGAGCTAAGAAATGGCTTTCAAGTTCATTGGGGGAAAAGCCAGTTTTGCATAACTTTTCATTCTTTTTGTTTTGTTTTGTTTTAGTCTACTGAATGGAAATGATCTTTTAGAGAAATTGAAGCTCATTGAAAAAAGAAAGTCTTTTAAAGATGAAAGATCACACTTTATTTGAAAGAGCTGTTTAAATGCTCTGGTTGTTCTCCTGTTACATTGTGATACGCAAGTGTGGAAAGATCTTGTCCTGTTTAGATATGACTGAAAATACCAAAAGATGAGGTAGCCAATTCATTTTTAAAAATAGGTCACATTTCGACTAAAGAAATATGTGTAGAAGAGTATATTATTATTGCAACAACTATTCTTTTATTCCACAGACATTTCCTAACCCCCTGTGCTGTGCTAGGCTCTGGGTGGGCCTAAAGGCACAATGGCAGTGCGGACATACAGGCTACACTAGAGTCCAGAGCAGGAACACAGAATTTCTGGGGAATGGGGGAGGCATGTGGGTGGCAGGGAGAGGTCAAGGGGGGACTTCGCTCCTGTCTGAACTGTCTTGGGAAATAGAAATGGCCGGAGTGGAGTTGCTTGGGCAGATATCGTACTTGACAATCAGTAGGTGCTTGAACCTGGAAGCTGTTTTTAGTACCAGGGCTGTGACTGGCAAGGCACTGAAGCTGAAACAGGGAAGAGACAGGGTTAGGCTAGCAACTATGAAGCTTGTTCTGGTGCCTGGGTGAATTGAAGATAAGTGCAAGAGGAAGCAGACAGAAGACAGACAGGTCATGAGAAGCTGTAACAGTGTTCCGGAAAGGAGATGAAGGCATGAACTACGGTAGTGAAGAAAGGAATGGAGAAAAGGGAACAAAGTGAGAAATGTTCAGATGACAAAAGTAGCAGGATGAGTGACTGATCGGATCTGATAAGTGGGGAAGGTGCCAGAATAGATGGAGGGAAGGGACACATGGTCTCCAGATTCATCTGGAATGCCATTTGTGGAATGATAGCTGTGCTACCAACTGAAATAGAGACACTGATAAGTCACTTTTCCCCTTGACACAGTGACATGGATTACTTTTTGTAGATATAGACCAAAATATTAGAGTGCCTAGTATTTATAAGGCATTTTCATATTTATCAAGTATTCTGCTAATTTTAAGCCACTTGACAATAATAGCAACCCTGGAAGACAAGCAGGGGAGCTATTACATTTTGGAGATGAAAAACTATGAGACACAGAGGATGCTGACTTCTCAAAAATCATACAACCAGTAAGTGGGAGATCAGGAACGCAGAGTCAGGACCTCCTTCCAAATCCACCCCTCCTTCCCCTGTAGCTGCCTAGTTCTGTTGGGAGCAGCTGTCTCCCTGCCAGGACATGGGCACAGGCTGTTTCTGTCTTGCCGATGGTGCTTCCTGCCTTTTTGCCGAGGTCTCTGAGCCTAGTTGCATGCCTTACCGACTGTCGTTAGCAGTGCACGTTCTTGCTCTAGGATGTCATTTGAAGGCTCCGCTCCAAAGAGGTATTTATTTGTTATG
Organism: Macrotus californicus; assembly: GCA_007922815.1. Lineage (NCBI taxonomy): Eukaryota > Metazoa > Chordata > Mammalia > Chiroptera > Phyllostomidae > Macrotus > Macrotus californicus. The sequence goes on from VMDR010008021.1 coordinate 35,467, forward strand.
CCTTCTTTCGCCTTTTACTGAATAGAACATACAAATGAAAGACCAGTGTTAAGTTCCCAGAGTAAATACACTCTTTGTAACTTTCAGAGGAGTGTCACTTAGTAGGTGATACAGGCATTTTATATATGTCTGCTAGAATCCCTCTAAATTAACCCAAATTAATCTGGACCAAAAAAAAAAAATCTGTGACTTCAATATGACTCTACAACCTGAAATCTCATAACCTTATCTATATGGCACAGTTCAAGGTTTCCTGAAAAGGGGGAATTCAGGGAAAAAAGGAAGGGAGAAACAGACTTTGTCTGTTTAGGAGAAGGCAGATGGAGAACGATAGGATGAGAGTGGAGAGAACGGGCCGAATGTAGAGGGAAGAAAGGTTAGAGTCTCCAAGTCAATACAGTGATCCCCCACTGACTTCGGTCAAACAGAAATGACGTCCACATTCCACAGAAGCGAGATGGTAAGGCGCATTGACTTGAAAGGCCTGCCATTTGTGAGACCACAGCACCCCAAGTAGTCTTTACCTACGTCAGGGGGTTTCCTCTGAGAAGCATGTAGCCGGCAAGCCTGCCCAGTGTGTGGAGCAAAGAGTGTGAAAGATTTTCCAACTTGATCTCTGTCTTGAATCAGAAAAACTGAGGCAGTGGAACTAAGGAAAATGCAGGGAATTTCAGGATTCACTCTTCTTTATCTACTCTTATAGCAAAGGAGAGAAATCAACCCAGCTCTGCTGAGGGAATAGACAATATTCTTTTCAATCAGATGTCAGAAGTGAGAAGGAAGAGAAAGTAGACAGGAGAGATACCTGCTTCTCACTGTTACATTTCTGAGGCAAGTGGCGGTGATCCCTGAACATGTATTTGAACGCACAGATGGTCTTGTGTAATCTGGGTGTCACAGAATTCCTGTTCTCAAAGGAAGCAGAACCTACGAAGAAAGTCTTTCCTTCTAAATATTTGTTAGGGAGAACAAGACATTTGCTAGAACATGTGGGTACTGTGAGTAGATGCATGTGTGGCTACATATAGATGTTTGTTTTCCAAAGCAAAGGATTAAAAAAATGAGATGGAAATGTTTCCAGCTCAGATCCATAGCTCCACAGATGTGTAGATCACTGAAAGCGTTTGACTTTTCATTCATCTTAACACTTCTAGATCCAAGCCACTGATGGGGAGGAGTTGGAGAGGGGGTGGAAGGAAGAGAAGGAGGAAAGGATGTCCTTCCTTGAATTTAGGACTCCCTGACTTATTACTGTGCACCTCCTTTACTACCGAGCCATCTATTAGAGGGATCAGATGATACACATGCTCCTTAGCACCTCTGTCCAGAGAGCTGAAGACATACAGTCATTTCCTTTTCTTCTTCTCGCACCTTCTTGATTGGCAGAACTTCTCCTGGGAGTCCCTGCTTTAAAACCAGGGGGGTTCCACCTACTCTGAAGAATGCTGGGGAGGGTTGCACAGATTTTAGGGATGTGGGTATGGTGGGGGTGGAACACCTCGTCACAGCACAAATGCAGTGTGCTCATTTGTGCAAATCCCTTCACTCACGACAGACTGGCTTCAATGAAAATATTCATGGAACTAGAAGGAAACTGCCTTCAATTAGTTTTGCATCAAGTGCAACATATAGCTCGAACGTGGTCCTGATGGAGCGTTCTGTGGTGTCGTAGGAAAGAGAGCACAAGAGCGGGGTTCTTTCTCTACTTTGAGAAACAGTGATTTGGGGTTGAGCATTTAGTTTCTAAATGCATTTGATTTGGGTGTGCATGCATTAATTTGAGTTTACAAAACCTTAATTTGACGTATAACTGATGTAACTGGAACACATACACAGAACAGATCATTTTTTATATTCCTTTAAAGCATAGAGACTTTGAGTTTTAGGAGTTTGAATTTCTTAGGAAATCCTTGGTATTCAAGTAGAGGCAGAATCTTATTTTTATCCGAAAATGGGAGTCAGAGTCGCAGGAGTTAGGAGGAGAAAGGGAAACCGTGCAGGTGAAGAGAGATGATTAGGAGTAAACCTGTGCCAGCATTCCTGCAAAGGAGTTGTTTTGTTATTACCTTTGTATCCAACATTAACACTTTGCATTTAGGTAAGAAAATAAGCACTGTTTCCTGAAAATGTGAGAACTTCTTCTTTGGCTGTGAAGTAGGAAAATCCATCATTGGGCTGACCTTTCAACCTATCTCAAGAAAACTCAGGTAGCTTTTTGCCTTGTCACATCTGTGAGAGCAAAATGGGTCACCAGCAGCTCTATAGGAGCCATTCGAGGAAATCCGGCCAGGGTTCTCACTCTTGCCTCGTCTTCCCAAACTGGCACAGTCTGATCTGGAAATGTGCAAAGGCTGCAGGCTTCGTGAAGCTGGAGGAAGTGACCTTGAATTGTCATCCAAAATACCTACCTGGCTGCAGAAGAATGTTAGCAGCTCTTAGTACATTAAAAAAACAAGTTTTTAAAGACTTCAATTTCCAGTGTTTTAATGTGAATGGAATCGTCAATTGATTATAGAAATCTCTTTTTTATAATTTACTATTATCCTCTCAGTGGATTCATCTTGAAAATATGTGTCTTATGTCCTGTCAGTTATATAAAAGTATTCATGTTGGAAAAAAA
>VMDR010008022.1:0-38070 GCA_007922815.1 Macrotus californicus
TTTAGTTTTATAATTCTGTAAGGTGCTTACATGGCTCCACATCAAATTTACCAGACCAAGTAGACGCAGAGAAGTCAAGTTCTTAACCTATCACCACCCCTGTGCTCTGCTGCTCCCATAAGTAACTGTTTTTGTTTTTTAATTTATTCTTCTATTATTTTTTTAATATAATCAAATATACATAAATGCACACAGGACTCCCTGCAAGGATAGAGAAATGCCCCTCATTTCTCTCAGCAGCTATGTGTACTCCACCACTAAGAGGACCAGCTTCTTGGTCCTCTGCTCACTCCCTCCTCACCCAAAACTCCCAGGTTTTTCTGTCACTACAGACCGGCTGTTGTCCCCCTCCCCAATGTTAACATGGCCAAGGCAATCAAAGCTACAACAAAATAGGCTCCTTGACCTGTTGTACCTGTCTACGCGGAGCTTCTGTTGCTGACTCTTTTCATCATCTCATGTAACACTTACAACAGTCACTTGGAGGGAGCACTAAAATAAAGTTTGGGAAACTCAAGTCACACACTGAAGCTCACACGGCTGTGTAGTAGGTCTGGGAATGGAAACCTTACATCTCCAAGGCCCAGAGCTGCAATCTTAGCCTCTCAGCTAGACGGACTCTCCTGGCTATGCCCCGTGAAGTTCTGCATGGCTCTGCCAAGCATCATGCAGACAAGCAGTGAAAATAGACAGCTAGGCCTACCTGGTGCCCATGACCCATATCCAAGGGCTTCTGGAAGGAAGACCTCAGAGAGACAGCAGGATAGGATGGGAACATACCTCCTGCCTGGGTTGAGTGCCAGTATCTCTAAACCTTCAAGCCCCAGCTTTACTTTCTCCTCGCTCCTTGACCTTAGGTTATTTATTTAACTCATGCCTCAATTGCCTTACCTGTAAATCTACCTCCACGATGCAGTAAGGATGACAGGAGGTGCCTGAGCTACAGTGAGGGTTCAGTAAATATTTGTTGAAGAAACTTGAGGAGGAAGCCAGTCTTGAGGAGTAGCTCTCAATAAATAACCTGTAGCAACAGTGGGAGGGTGAAGTTGGCCCAACTTATCCAGCCACAGTGACCTGGGCTAGTGGGCTGTTTTCTAGCATAAGCTGCAAATAGGGACCCCCCCTCCCCCACAAGCCCAGACCATCTGAGCTGAACACTGGGTCCACATTTTCATGCAGCAAAGGGGCCAACCCAGGCTTCCTAGTTAGGAAATCCGTGAGAAGGACAAGTCCAATTGCTCGGCAGGTGAGTGACCCAATGGGGCCTGAGCTTCAGAAGCACCTTCCTGCAATGATACCCCGCCGTACCATCAGCCCTGAGGACACAGCTTCACTGTTCCAACACTGAGGTACAGAATCCCCTCGGTTCCCATAACAAATCAGTAGCTAAGGAGGTGCCCTGGCCTGACTCTGGTGTCTCGCCAGAGAGAGGCAAAGAGAACAGGTGGGTGAAAGGAGGCCATGTTCCCTGCACTTGGGCTAGGAGAGTGGTTAGCTGCCGGTGGGGGGGGAGGGGGCGGCTGCAAGAGACTACAGGCTAGACAGGCAGGCAGACAAACCTTGGCCTACAGCCTCAGTGCCACTGTTAGCTGTGTGATATCTGGGATCTCTGTAAGCCTCAGTTTTCTCGTCTGTAAAGGTGGGGCACAAGTAGCCATCACACAAGGGCATTGTGAGGATTTGGTGAAAAAAGGCACAGATAGTGCCCAGCACACAACAGGTGCTCAGGCAATATTGGTTCCCTTATCTCATCTTTCCCTAGCTCCCTGACAGGCAGTATTGTGGGGATAGAACTAAATGGTTCCAGGCCCAAGATGAAGAGTGTATAGTGTGAGAGTTAATTCACATAAAAGCTCAGGACAGTGCAGGGTACAAAGGAAAGGTTTGATATGTGTTAACTAACATTATCGTTGTTAATATTGATTACTATTATTATTATTAAGCTCAGGAAATGCACCAACCTCCTGAAGAAGTTTATGAAAAAGACTTCTAAAGAAGGCTCAGCATTAGTGAAGAAAAGTCTCCTGAGACCTCCTAACAAGCAGTCCAGAGAACCGTGTCACAAAGTGGAAGAATCAGGGGAGGTGCCTCATGATATTTGCAGGGATGTAAGCTTCAAATACCCAGAGCCAGAAATTGGCCTGAAGGACCCATTCTGCATTGCTGTTATTGCCAACTTTTGAACATTTGTAACTAATACAAATGCAGAAGAGTAAATTTGCTGCAAAATTAAGTTAGCAAGCATCAGGAGTGTCCAGTCAAGAGCCAGGCCATTTTCATCTACACAGGTAGGCAGGTGGGCAGCTCCCACAACATTCCAGAAGTCCTGCTGGGAGTTAGAGCCCGTGAAGTCACTGCAAGGAGGGGAAGACATAGCACGCCACCTGAGGACAGCTTTATTTATGCTCTTGCAGAATGTACAATGTTTTTCTGGATGACTAGAGAGCCGGCTCACATAGCCTCTGTGATTCTACATTTAGAATTGTGTCTTCATTCACATTCTTTCCACACAGCTCACAGCTCCTGGACTGGACGAGAGTGATCACTTTGCCTGGGCCCGTCCCCTGGGAAGATGCCAGCTCAGGCTCATGCAGACACTGAGCTCCCAGTCTGGAGCTGTGGCTGAGTTCTAGGGCTCTGTTTCCTGCTAGAGTGGTCGACGCCAGTGCGCCCACCATGACCCAACCTCACATGGGTTCCGTGGCACAGGGCAGGTGGAGGCATACTGGAGAGATACCAGACTCAGCCACAGTCTGCTGTGGTCAGGCTGGCAGGATGGCACCCCGAGCCACACTCTGAGAATTCCTGCTCCCAGGACAGACTCCCAGGGCAATGGTGTTTTATTGTTCTCTCCTAACCCCTCCTGCTGACGTCACTGACAAGCCTGCTGGCCACTGCCTTGCCTCCTGAATTTCCCCAGGTCATCCTCATGGTTTTTTCTTTGTCGGCTGCTTCAAGCAAACACCATCAGCTCCTGCTGCACAGCAAAACTGACCGCTTCCAGGACCCTAAACCAGACATGAGGTCATGCTCTCCACCCATGAAGAATTAAAAGTAAGCTGGGGAGAAATGCACTGAGGAGTGGGAGGAAGCAAGCGAGAAAGTCAGGGGCCCTGCCGAACAGGTTCAGTTCAGGTTGCTGCATGCACCCCACAGCAAGCTCCGCCACAAAATGAGACTTAGTGACGTAAAGGTTCCCGAAGTCCGAGCAAAATGATTGGGTCAAACGCACATAACATATGAACTGGCTGTAGATTTGTTGCCATGTGTAATACAGGGAAAATATAACTGGAACATCAAATCCATGATTTAGCAGGTATTATTTTGTTTGCCACAAAGCTCTGTTTTTAAAAGTTCCTTTTATATAAAAATAGTAAGTAAGCAGGCAATGATACAAATTGTTGAAGATGTGGCAAAAATCATGAGAAAAAAAACAGCAGACGACTGACATTCGAGCAGCTTTGTAATACATGAGCACATCAGCGCACACGAACTCATCTGAACTTCAACCCCACAGAGCACACGCAGTCTGTCTGTCTTAGAGATGAGTAAACTGAGGCACCTAGAGGTTAAGTGATTTGGCTAGTGTCAAATAGCTGAAAAATGCGAGGGGGCAGGGCTCCAAACCCTACGTTCTGTTTTGTTTTCTTAATGCTGGCTTAGATCTCACGCTGATGCTTTTCATCTGCCAGGTTGACTGGTGTTGGTTTTGACAAACAAGGGAGGTGGATGGAGTGGGTAAAGTCAAGGGGTTTACTCTGGGCCTCCCTCAAACTAATCTGACTGCTTACCAGTGAGCAGGTGGCCCTGAGTCCTCAGGGCAAAAGGCAAGTTATTAGTCTCCCAGGCAGAGGTGGGGCTAGATGCTTTTGCTGGCTGGGGTCTGATCCCTTCATCTGTGGAGAAACAAGGAGCTCTTCTCTGACTCTGTTCTAACTGAAATGCATACACCCCGGTCCCTGTGACCCTGGCCACCAGTACGTTCAAGGCTCCAGGTGGTGCCTGGCACTGAGCTGGGGCTTGGACAGAGGTTGCTTGCCATCAGGAGCCCACAGGGGCAGGAGGGACAGTCTGTAAATAGACACAGAGATACAGTGAGATGCAGACTTCCTAGGGATTTGAGCACCACACAGAGTGGGGTACCCAGCAGGGACTGGGCGCCTTGGCTTTCCCAGGCTGTGGAATAAGGAAGTGTGAGAAAGGGCTATTGGAAGGAAAGAAAAAAACTCTCGTTTTAAATACTGGTGGTAAGCAGACTTTTTAACAGGGCCAACTTGGGGAGGGTCAGAAGGGCACTCAGGAAATGGCACCACATGAGCAAAAACATGAAGGTTGAAAGATGTCAGGGGGTCTGCAGGCAGTCTGGGGAGCAGATGACCCTAGGCCAAGAGGGAAAATGACCAGTGGGCCAGTCCCTCCCGGAGATGGACAGAAGAACGCTCACCTGGTAGAACAAGACCTGCCCACTGGCACTTGGACCTTGCAAAGAACTTGGACTGCCATGGCCAGCCTCACAAAGTTGGAGCTTACCTTGCCGTGTCCTGATTTTATTTCATATTCTTCTGCAACTGTTACCCTGAAACCCCAGCCTGGCCTTCCCCCAGCCTTCAGCTGGGCATGTTATTTTGCTCCACACGCACAACAGAGTATGGCTCCTTACTCGAGGAATGCAGGCTGCGGTCCTCTGAGCCAATGATGAAAGGGGCTATTTCTGCGCTGGGACATCAGCAGGCCTCCGGGTGCTGGTTCCCAGACGCATACTCTCTCTCATGTTTTTACTGTTTCCCTAAACAAATGTTTTCCTGTGCACCTTGAGATATTTTTATTTGAATCTAGATGCTATAATAGCTTTAGAAATCATTCTGGACTGAAGCTGGAATCATGGTTATGGTCCAGTGAAGCAGAAAGCAATTTCTCACTCCCCAAGTTATCTATTACCCGTGGCTGATCTGGATGTAAAAATAGCTGCTGAGGCTGTTTGTTTAATCTGACTGTTACTTGACACCACGCGGGTGTTGCAGTGCACGCTGTTTGCCTCTTCCCCACCGAGAACACCACTTGGTTTCCCCAGCCGGGTCTCTATTTAGGCACACTCCACGGACTTCCAGTGTCCGGCCAGTGTCTGGTCACTGATTTTCCTCAGGTGGGCAGGTTTGCGGAAAAGAAGAGGTTGGGGTCTGGAATCTCATCTTTGGGCAGCCCAGCTGACAAGGGACAAAGTTTTGGCTGCTGGGCAGAGCTGGCTTGCTCGAAAAGTCAGGGCTCTCTCTCGCTGCTGGGGAGGCCTGAAGAGCAAGCAGAGGGACTCGCGGGGCGTGGAAGGTAGGACACCGACTCTTTGGTTTTTCGGTGTGGGCAGGGAGGCGCGAGCTCCCACGGCAGGGCTTTAGCTTTGGGCCAGCAGGATTGGGGATGACGTTCTGGTCCAGGGCACTGTGCAGGGCGGTGTGAGCGCTGAGGGGCAAAACAAGGACTGCATTTCTCCGTGTGCTGGGTGTGCCGTGGGTACGAGACAGCTGCATGGACCACGAGGGGCACGCCACACACAGTGCATGTTGTAGCCTGGTATGGTTTGTCCTAATGTGCCTCTGTCAGGGCACTCTGCTCGCACGTGGATGAGTGGCTGTGGCCGTGCCCGGGTCAGTGCACTGCCAAATGAGGGCGACCCCACGGCCACAAGCTGGATGGCAGGAGACTGTGCTGTGCCCTCTAGCACTGCGCTGGGCAGGACCCTCGCAGCTGTAACAAAGGACACGCGGTCACTTACATTCTGGCCACGGACTCTGAGAGCATGAGTGTTCTCAGCACAGGGGCCCCACTGGTCTGCTTGTTCCCCCATACCCTGGGGGCCTCCCAGCAGTCTCCCACACAGCAGGTTTCACCAAACCTAAAATCATATCTTTATTTTTTTTATTGTGGAAGAGTTGATCATTGAGAAGAACAACATTGACTATATGGAGAAGGCTAGATAGCCTTTAAAAATTATTATTTAGGACTTTAAAATACATGTGCGGATGTTGATAACGGAGGAGGCTATGCACGTGGGGGTAAAGGAGTGTATGGGAAATTTTTGTGTTTTTCTCCCAATGGCTCAATTTTGCTGTAAACCTAAAACTGTTCTGGAAAATAATGACTATTTTTAACTAAATAATGGACCATTTCTTCAACACATCTAACCCAATTATAATAAACTCTATTTGAAGTATTTTTTAAAGTCATTAAGTATAGAAATGCTAGAGAGGAGAATAAACAAATGTTTGTGTTAAATGAGGTCTAACTTCCCAGTTTTTGATTTCCCCTTCTGACAGTGTTTGCCTGGCTAAGTGCCCGGTTTTGTAAATAAAGTTTTATTGGCACACAGCCACAGTTGCTCATTTACATGTTGTCTATGGCTACAATGGCCTCGACCATATGGCCAGCAAAAACAAATATTTTCATTTTCAACCCTTTACAGAAAAAGTTTAATGAAAATTTTTTTTAAAAAAAGGAAAAAAGAAAAAGTTCGCTGACCCCTGCTATGCAACACTCCCTGAGATGCACCACTTTGACACACACACACACACACACACACACACACTTGCATGACGAAAGTTCTAGCAGTTCAAACAGACCCTCCAGGGCCAGTGGCTGGCGCTAGAGCACCCTACCTCTCCCTGGCCAGTTTTCCAGTCACTGTTACAGGAAATGTTTGGTTTGCCATTAGCAGGGAGTTAGCTTTGCTGTGGAGTGTGGCCCGGGCTAAGCAGGGCAGATTATGCTTATCAGGATGGTTTATAAATAGACATCTCCAGGTGACCTGAGTCCAGCGTGTGTCTGCCCCTGAGTCTTTGGGAGGGGAACAATTGTGCCTGCTCTCTGGTGACCAGAAACTCATTGGGATGAGAACATCTGTGCCCACTTGGAAGAAAGGGGCTGGTGGATTGCTGGGTACTGGTAACAGAGGGGCTTGGATTCCCCAGAGACCAGGGGACAGCAGTATGTGGAAGAGACAGGGAAGGTCAGGGGGGGCCACAGGTCCTCAGAAGTGCCTTGTTATTTTCCACTTCTTTGTTCCTGACCCTAAGGAAACCCTAGAGACCCTTATAGAAAGGGGAAGCCCCACGTCTGGAAATAGCCCTGTTCCTCCAGACTATGCCAGAAATCTCAGCACTGAAACCTTCTGGCCAATGGAGCCAGAGCTGGGCTCTCTTCCTTGTTGTCTCCTGAGACTTCACTCCATCTGTCCAGGGTTACTACAGAGACAAAAAGGGTTTTAACAGAAGGCGGCCCTCGTGGAGACACACCATGCAGCACTTCCCAGCAGGCTGCAGTGGATATTGGTTTTTCTTCCATTTGTGGGTTTAAACCACATTTCACCAAAACCAGCCAATGCATGGCCCTACAACTCAATCTTATATTTCATTTACCTGGTGGGGAAACCCCAAAACGTCTCTCAGTTTCTACTTGTTTCCCAGTGGTTGCATGACTCAAGCCAGTGAGGGTGGATGAAGAGGGGTGGGCAAGATCAAGACAGATGGATCAAGACTAAAAAATGGAGCATGTAAAGCACTACTGAGATGCGTCATCCCCACACTACGTCACTGGCATCCTTCTGGAACATTCTCTGAAGGGGCTGCATGCGTGAATAATGCACGGCGTTCTGTGCCAAGGTAGAGGCAGAGCAGTTTCTCTGCTGACCTCGGTTCTCAGGGGAAGGCCACTTGCTGCCAAGTGCATTCCCTTGGGAGCCTGTGTCATCGGCTTCACAAAGTTTGAGAACAGAGTTGAAGTGTTTGCGAATCGGACAACAAAAGGGTCCAAAGAGCCAGTCAACCAGTAATAGTAGCTTTCTCCCCAGCACTTGACAGACCTCCCTTTCTTAGTAGAAAGGAGAAAGGGTGCCCTCTGGACCACAACACATGAAAGTGGGAACAGGCCTTCCTCACAACTTCCATTCTCTGCATGGCCCTCCCTCAAGGCTCAGCCCAGGCGGCCAGGCCTGAAAGGGCTTCCAGATTCCATGGAGATGCTGGTGCATGGTGTCAGTGAGAGCCCAGGGCCTCCTAGGGACCTCTGCAGCCTGCACATTGTTCGCTGGCCTCAGTTGTGGCCTTCTTTCCCTAAGGACCCCTTTCAGAGTGGGACTGAGCCACTGAGGCACTACAAGGCTGAGCTAAGGGTAGGACTTTATCTTAGCCATCTCCCATCTTAAAGCCTTCACATGAAGCTTAAGGAAGGCGAAGAGGAGGGGAAACTGAGATTTGCTTGAGTGACCAGTGTGCTGCCCACACTCCGCTGAGTCTGGAGGCTGGTTGCAGGCCACATGCTACTGAGCCCCACCTGCAACAGCCAGGCCACTGTGGAGCTGTTTCGACTTGCCCTGTCCTGGGGCGGCCCCACCACATGCACCACCACTAGCTCATCTCTTCACTTGGACCGATCTGACCCTCTCCAAGGCAAGTCAAGCCTAAAGGCCACAGAGCTTAAGGGATCATAACTCAGAGCCATTTCTTGCCCTCGGTGTGTCCACCATTTTCATTAGGGCAGTTGCTGATTGTGTTACTCCCACATGTACATTACTTGGTTCTATTCTCAAGGTTACCCAGCATGGTAGGTCTTAGATTTCCCTTTACAGAGCAGGCACTGCAGCTTCGAGAGGTTGCCTCAGGAGGTACAGCTACTAAGGGGCTGAGATGTAAACCTGGGGCCTGAGTTTAGAGCTCACATCTTTTCCTAATTGCCTCACAGACCCATAGCTCACATCAGCATCAAAATGAATCTCTACAAAGAAGGCTGGTCCACTCACCAGTAGTCAAAACTTTCCTTAGAAAAGCTACACATGCCTAGGCAGGCCCATTCCTTCAGAGCTTCAGAGTCCACACTGCTCCCAGGAGGCCCTTGGGGGCATCCAGCAGGGTCTTCAGGACCATGCAGATCTGGGTTCACAGGCCAGCTCTGCTCTTCTTAGCAAGCCCCTGAGCCTCTTCTTGCCCCTATGTAAAATGGGGACACCAACAATGTTGGCTGCCTACCAGGGAGACAAAGTGTCTTTTGTGCATTAAATGAGTAAACATAAAAAGCGCCAGGCACATGACAGAAATGCAACTGCCCTACTTGCCCATTATTTTCTCTTCTGTTTGAACTCCAACTTGGAGGCTTTTCCTTCCAGAGGTTACTGACGGTAAGTCCCAGTGTTTTAGGGTTCAGCTGATCGTGCTTATTGCTTGGTGGGAGAGCAACTGGCACCATGGAGGATTGAGTCCATTCTGACAGTGACCACTGGACATTAGCACATCATTATTACCTGCCCTCTTGTGCCAGTGAAAGTGATGGATCTGGGCCCCTCTAGTGCTTAGGGTGGAGGGAAAGTAATGTTCCCACTACATGACAACATGGCAGTGTCTGGGCACCTTGGCGCACACCCATGTCAGCCAGAACACCCTGCTCTGTCCCCTAGCCCTACCTGAGGAAGAAAAAGGCTGTTAAAACTGTACCTAATTTTATGTAATTTAAATTTACCTGACCTTAATCTTAAATCTTAACTGAGCATGCAAGTTTTCTCCAAATTGCCTCAGATGACTGCCAAAGAGGAGCAGACCAACTGTTCAAGGGGATGCCATACAAGCACCGATGTCACCATAGGGCAGCTGAGATCTTTTCTAAGACTGAGACATGACTAGTTTGCCAATGCAGGAAACCAGCGGAGAGGGCAAGCACGGGGTGGTTCCAAGGACAGGAGAGCCATTTGGATGCTCTAATCAGTCACTGCCTCATTCTCACCCTCTCTTATTTTGGGGAAAGGAAAAGTCATCTCTCAGGACCCTGGCCCTGGGTAAAGCAGGCTGCATTGTGGGGACAACAGTGACATTTATGAATAGTCACTAAGGGCCTACCACTTCACAGACATGAATCACTGGGTCCTCACAGTGACCCCACAAGGCAACCAATGGGTCTTCCTAGTTCCATTTTACAGATGAGGAAACCAAAACTCAAAGAGGTTTTGTTATGCACCAAGAGCCACTCTTAGCCAGTATAGCCAGGAACCACATTCAGGGGGGTCTGGTTTTAGTCCGGGCCCTACCCACTATGTTATACTGGCCCGTGTGAGAACTAGAAATGATACATAACAGCATTTAGTGAGCGCCTCTGTGTGCTTTTATACATGAGCTCTCTTAAAGCATTCAGCAATCCTGTTGGCATGTTAGTACTGCCGTAGTAGATATGGGAATCCTTCCCTGCCCTGTTTGCTTTAAAAACCCAAGGTCTCTAGTGGTGGAAGCATCCACTCATCAAGTACTTAGTCTGTGTAGGTCTCTTCTGGACTCTTGACAATTCTTTACCTCCACCCTTCACAACCACCCAAGGAGGTAGGTATTGTTGCAGATGAACATGAACAAGCAGAGGCTCAGAGAGATGAAGTAATTTATTAAGGTGGAATAGGGCTAGGAAATGGGAGCACTGGTCTGACTCTAAACTCCTGCTCTTTCCACCACCCTTCCCCGGTGCTCAGGCTGGACCAGGCTGGCTGGCTGTGCACAGACCAGCAGCCAAAGCTCTCTCACAGCTGCCTTTAAGCATGCCCTGCCTGGTAAGACCTCTCTCCTTCCATCCCTGGCCCTGCAGCATGCACTGACCTCTGCCTGGTCTGCCCTTGAGGCAATCGTCTCTTGATGTGGGCCAAATTTCTGATTCATCTCATATGCATGGGCTGCCCAGAGCCAGGACCAGAACAAGAAAAATACAGTGCAAGCCACAGTGGTTGGCAACCATGAGTCCAAGTAGCCCAAAGAGCCTGTGACCTACCAATACAACCTCCCAGAAAGGGGTACAACCTCCCAGGAAGGGGTACAGCTTCCCATCGTTCAAAGCACAGGGAAGGGTGCCTCAAGTGTGGTTCCCACACAGCATCCCCAGCACCACTATCACCCCAACCTCCCAAGTGATGTCTCTGGGGTGGGGCCCAGCATGCTGTCTAGCAAGCCCCCAGGGGACTTCTGAGAAGCAAGGATACTGCCTTCAGGAAGGAAAGGGGGACAAGGTTTCTTCACCATCAGACACAGTGGGTGCTCTCTAAGAAACTGATCTTTCATACCAACTTGAGTCATTGTTTTAAGTTACTTTGACTATCAGAAGAGCAACAGCTGTAATTTTTAGAAGGATGACTTTAGTGGCCATGTCTGAGTTCTTTTTCTTGCTTCTGTAAAGCATTCCATGAGGGATTCCATGAAGAAGGCATGATGTTCCTCTGTGACATAACCATGCCTCTCATGGTAGGGAAGTTCTCTCTTTCCTTCCCTGGCAGAGGTAGACTCACCACTGTGACACTGGTTGGAGAAAGGGCAGCTGTTCTTGACCAACCAGCCATCTCCCATCTACTTTCCAGTCTCCAGAGGGAACCAAAGAGAAGGCCAGGGACAGCTGGGCTCTGGGTGTGTGTGTGTGTGTGTGTGTGTGTGTGTGTGTGTGTGTGTGTGTGTGTGTAGGGGGTTGTGGCTCTCCCCTATCCCAGATACTCTCACTTTCCTGGCCATCCAGGGATGGGGAAGAGTGCCCTCCTGGAGACTCCCCACAAGACAGCCAGGTCTAACAAATGCCTTCTCTGGCTTTACTAAAGCAAATGCTCCTGGTGGGAAGAGGCAGGCCATGGGAGATGAAGAGAGGTGCTAAGAGAAAGGCTGCCACACTCTCTTACCCTGCAGGGGCACTACTGTGGAGGAAGACCTCCCCCACCCCCACCCACACCTGATGCCCTTTCGTGCACATGATCCTCTCTGCCTTGTCTGAATGGGGAGGGCAAAGGCATGCAGCCCCAGGACCCAGGTCTAATCCTGACTCCACTGTGTGACCTTGAACAAATTCCTTAACCTCTCTGATCATCAATTTCTCCACCTCATATTCCTTTAACATAAGCCCCACCTAACTTGCCAGGGGTTGTGACCACTGAGCAAGATTGTAGATATAATCTGTAATTGAAATTTTTTTTTAAGATTTAAGAAAATACAGTTTATGACAGGTAATAGGAGCTGGATAAATAGGATGAGTGTCTGGAAGCACCGAGCAGGGTGCTGATGCTCAGTGATGACTCTTCAGCTCTGTTTCTCTGCCTGTGCCAACCAGCCCCACGTACCAGTTTACAGATGGAGAAATGGGTCCACAGATGGTGAGGAGAACTCTGTAACCCTGCTGCCCTCCTGTGGTCCTAGGAGCCCTCCTGAAACCTCCTGTCTCTGCCCAAGCCTGGGACACCCCAAGGCTGCTTTCAAAAGGCGTTCTTCCCCAAAGACTGGAGGGAAGATGGTTGCTGAGGGACACCTCACTCCCAACAAAGCCAAGTGCCTCTTTCTCTGGAAGCCTCTGAAGGGGCTTCTTTCTGGACAAGGCTCTCCAAGGTGGAGTCAAGGCCATTCGTTAGTCATCCCTGCAAGACCAACTTGATAATCTACGTGGGTTTCCATGAATACCAGGCTACTGGATTTGCCTTCTCATCAGCCCCAGGTTACAAAAACAAGGTTAAGGCTCAGACAAATTGAGTGACTTGTCCAAAGTCTGTCTGATTTCACACCTTTTAACTGGAGAGCCATTTGCCCGTCAGTAGGGGCAGGACAGGCATACAAGGCCTTTGCACCCTGTTTGTGGACTCCCAAGTATAATGGAGCATGGGAAATAGGACCTTTTGTGGCCTTCATTCTTAAGATGATCTCCAAGGAGACCTGAGGGTGAGAACTAGGAATGTGGGAACTGCAGGGTGGCCAGGGGTGAGGTGTTGCTGACCTGCAGCAGGCATTCAGAAGCTCCTAGAGGAGCCTCTGCAAATGCAGGTTGCAGGAGCCCTGTCCCTCTCTAGCAGGGCCAGGTTCGTGCCCCACACCACCAGACGTTAAACTCTGGACTCCAAGTTCCTTCTGGGTAAATAACAAGAGCAGTGTTTTTCTCACAGACTGTTGCAAGTATTAGTTACATAATAACAAATACGAATCAACAATATTTTAGTATATTAAATGCCTATCTTATGTCAGATGCTCTGGCATAAGTCAGGAAATGGGGATTTCTCTTATTCATTCACTCATTTGTTTGTTTAACAAATGAATGGCCCTGTGCTAGGCCCAGGCATTGCAGGGGCACTGGGGACGCAGCACTATGGGAAAAAGGCCTGGCCTGGCCCCTGAGCCCACCACCCAGGGGTCTCCTCCTCTCTCACGTGAACCTGGTCAGATCATGCCAGTCACTGTGGTTGGGCCTCAGTCTCCATTTCTCAATCAAAAACCCAGCGTTGCTATGAACAGGGCGGCAGCAATTAAGCCTAATCAGGAATACCTAGAGTTATTGATCTAGAATAGTTCTTTTTAAAACCCCTTCAGATCATAACTCATTATTGAGTGCTGAAATCACTTACTAAATTGAAAATATTATTTTTGAAAGAAAGAACAGACTAGAACAGAAATATCAGATAGCACATACAAGCAGGGTAGGTTTTGCTCCATGAATTTTTCATATATATGTATATGAAAATATATGTATATATGAGGCCTCTGGTAGAGCAGGTCCAAGAAGCTGGACAGTGCCAGGCCTGAGCTCCTTCTGGTAGATGGGAGCATCCAGAGACAGAGCTACTCCAGTCCATCTTGCCACCAGGAGCTCCAAGACCTGACCCCTGCAATACCTGGCCACCAGAAATGGGTGAGACCACTGCTCAAATATCGTTATCAGCACAACTACGAGTACACCTCATGGGGGCCTTCTGTGCACACCTCATCTCAACTCAGTCCTGGACACCAGTCAGTAGCAGGAAAACCACCAGTGCTACAAAGCAGGAATTATATGCCCCAGAGAGCCAGTTGTAAACATTTTTCAGTGCCCCCCACCCCATGTCTCCATGCCTTACTTATCCCCTTTTCTCCTACAATTGGGTTCCCCCCAGATGTGTGATGACAGGTGCTAGCACCATCCTGTCCTGGGGAGCACTCAGTTGGATCAGCCCCAGCCTTTCTTGTGCTGGTTCCCTGGCCTCTAACTGCAGACACAGCCCCAGATCTGGGCAATTCCCAGAGGCTTCTGAGGAAACCTCCCATCCTGACACAGCAGACCAGACCATGGCCCAGGCCAGACATGGGAGTGAGGCTGGTCTGAGCCCCAGGAAGAAAGTGCCCCTGCTCCAGAGATCTTTCCCAAGGGCAGCAGAACACCCACAGCCACTGTGACAACAACTCACAGCCAGCTCCATGAGCCCTGCAAGCCCAGGTAAGCTGTTCTCTTCAGCCACATTCCCTGGGAAGTCCTACCTTCATATGTGCACCAGGGCTTGGGGGCCCTTGGCACATGTAGCCTCAGTTTCCTGAGCTGTAAGATGGGGAGAAAAGGAGTGAGCACAGGCACATGCAACAGTGGGCCTGAGGCCTGCCACCCCTTAGACACTCAACACATATCTGTTCCTCCTTCCTGAAAGACCCCAGCTAAGAGAGTTGACTTGCCATTTTATTGTTCACCTCATAAAATGTAGGACATAGACAAGGACATCACCTCTGAAACATCAAGCAGAAGTGCTGCTGGCAACTGCACAGAGAGGTCGAGAGCTTGGCCTAACACTGACCAGCAGGGCACCAGGGTGAGGCCCAAGGTGGGGTGGGGTGGGGCTGGGTGGCAGAGGCTGCATGTGGGACCTCTGCACATTCACCAGCTGGAACAGGCCATCTGTCACAGTTCACTGCAGTGAACAGCTCCTCCAGGCATGCCTGAGTCAATGACTCAAAAAACCACCCAGAAAGAGGAGTAAGAGAAATCAATTCCAATTTGTTAGGGCCTTCTGGGTGTGATAAAGCCAACCCCTGTCATCTCAACTGGCTTCCTGCTTTCCCTTTACTAAGAAGTGAAAACATCATTCAATTAAGGTAATTAAATTCACCCAAAGAGCTTGGGCTCAAAAACCACACTATAGGCAAGTGGTCAAACCCAGCAGCAAAGCAAACCCCAATGGCTTCCTGTGCAGAGACAGGTCAGCCAAGAGGAGAATTGAACCACCTCCTTCAGAGCATCAGAGAGTCCTTTCCAGCTCTATACCAGCCACGTGGACCCCCACACATCCACCTCCCAAAGCAGGAGGGGTCCTGTACTTAACTAGCCTGATCATCAGTTTTGTTCCTATAGTTGTGAAAATAATGAGCTGAGAAAATTGTTGGGCTATGAATAGAAACAAAAGCCTTCCTTTCCTCCACCTATACTCACCTATCCTCAATTCTCACTGGAACTCCAGCTCATGAGCCCAAGACACACCCTCGTGCACCTTAGCCCATGACCAGAGGGTCGGAGTTTTACCTTGAAGAAGGTAAAGGGTAGTAGAGTGAATTCCAGCCCCAGTTCTCTTCTTTGCGTGCTGTGTAACACTAAGCAATATTCTGTACCTCTCTGTGCTTTTATTTATCCATCTAAAAATGGTGACAATAAGGCCTAGTCACACCACCTCATAGGGGTCATGAGAATTAAACAAGATAATAGATGCTGAAGTGTGTCCTGAACAGCAGGGTGAGGTGCAAACGTAAGTCTTCCCAGTATGCACTCACTATACTAGCCTCTTCTCTGTGTGTTCCATCCACCTTGGACTCTAAAAGTTAATGAAAACGTCAGGTTGCCAGATAAAAACCCGGACCTCCAGTGAAATTTGAATTTCATATAAACAATGAGTTTGTATTTTTAGTTTATGTGATGATTAATTTTAAAGATATCTCTGACTAATAAAATGTATATCCAAATATTGCATGGGACATAGGTCTGTCCAGAAATTATCCAGCCATGTGCTAGAGCCATCCATTGAAGAAAATACAAAAAAACACTGTACACAGGACAATGACTCCTCTGTCTCCTTCAAAGTAGGCACCTTGGGACCTCACACAGTTCTCCCAATCACCATCAGCTGCCTCATCATATTTTCCTGAATCTCATCAATGGTCTGAAATCTCTTCCCTTTCAAAGGTGATTTTAGTTTTAGGAAAAGCCAGAAGTCACAGGACACCAAATCTTGGCTATAGAGGGGCTGAGACACCTGAGTGATTTGATGTTTCACCAAAAAACTCTGCACAAGACATGATGAGTGAGTAGGCACATTGTTGTGATGAAGCTGCCAATCACCAGCTCCCCGTAGCTGCAGCCTTCTTAATCATCCAAATAGTTTCCGTGGAGGAATGTTCAAGCTCAGTGCAAAATTTGAAGCAGGTTTGTTGCTCTACTCGCTCAGTCATTTTGAATGTGATGGCCACACAGTACACATGCTCACTCAAGGGCATCTACCACCCCCACTGACTAGTACAGTGAAGTCATCATTGTTCATGCATGTGCATTCCAGTCCACTCTCCTTGGCTGCCAGGTTACATCCATGTCACACACACCTTTCTCGTTATATTAACAATGACTGGACTTTTTCCAGACAGACCTCTTATACTAAAAAAGTTTGTTGACATGGAACATTCTCTTCACCTCGCTGAAGCTCTGTTGTCATCTCAGAAATTAAGCTGATAGTTCACATCCCCATGGATGATTATTGTGTTGAAGCTGGGGCCTCCTGGAGTCACCAAGTAGGACTCTGGTTCTGTGGGCCTGTCACACTTCCTCAGTCACGGGGCACAGATGAGAGGCTGTATGTGGAGATCTAGATCAGGGTTCTTAGGGGGTGACATGGACAAGTCTCCTCTCCTTGCCACTTCCTGTCCTCAAAACCTGGGGCAGACCAGCAGAACTGGGGTTGTGTGATCTCTCAGGTCTGGGCCAGCTGTTGGCTGGGAACCCCAAGGGAGACAAAGAGAACATGGGGCAGCAGAGCTTGTCCTCCATTTGCACACTGCACACTTACGGCAAACTTCTGTCATCACATCCTTGGGGTCCAAGAAGCACACTCAGCAAGGGTAGCTGAAAACATTGACCAATTACTAGCACACACCAGGCATCCTGTCAGTCAAAGATAATCAAGGTTGGATATCTCACTTCCAGGAGCTCAAAGCCTTCTTGGAAAGACAGATTCACCGCAGACAAAGTGCAATAAAGCAATACAGGTGACTTTTTAAAAAAATCTACAAGGAATAGTAGAACTTAAGAGGAAGTGGTCAGCTGTTTGTGACCAGGGAACAGAGAGAGACATTCAAGGCAGAGGGACTACCACTCCAAGGAGCCATGCCAGGACCCACCTGGGCCTGTAGCTCCCTTATCCAGTGTACCATAGGCCTAGAGGGAGGAAGAATGTGGGGAGATGTCCAGCTTTACCCACCTCAAGGTCATGTTGAGAGCCATGCAGAGGCATTTGTAAAGGACCAGGAGAGAGAGAGAGCATTGTTTCTGCAAAACGCAGTATATTCCAGTCCATGATAGTTCAACAGCATCGTGCAACATGACATGGACAAAAGCATCATGTGAGAAGACATTGTAGAAGGCAGGATTTAGTAGTGACTATAAAAAGGATATTTCATTGCTCTTTGTGAGAAAAAGCTGATTTATGGGGCTGCTCACTCAGATTTACTTTGTTTGACATATTTTGATTCAAATGCATGACCCTAGCAATGGGGAGGAGACAGATGGATCAGATGGGGGAGACAAAGAGAAGGAGAAGGAGAAGTCATAAATTCTTGGAATCCCAAAAGAGAAATGGCTTGTGGGAAGGTCATAGATCCTGTATCAGATGTGAGTTTGTGTAGCTGTGAGACATAGGTGTGCAGCTCTCTAGTGGGCAGTATGAGGTCAGGCCTGGAGCCCAGACCAGTGGCTTGGCTGCACATGCCATCAGTGTGACTGCTTCCTGTGATGACAGGTGTGGGTGAAATTGTCCCTAGGGAGACCATAGGTGGGGAAGAGAAGTGGTCCTGGGGCTGAGAGTAGAGAAAATCCAACCATCTAGGAGAGGAAAATAAGAGACTGAACATTCAGGTGGAGCAGGGAGAAGACTGTGTATCCCACAGGCCAAGGTAGGAGAGCCTCTCAAGAAGACAGTAGCCAATAGTCATGATTGCAGCTTAGAAGCTAAGTCAGATGAGGTGCAAAGATTACTTGTTAGCAGATCCAGTGGGGTAGAGGGAACTAAAGGCAGAGCAAAATGAGTTAAGGGAATAATAGGAGATAAGGAGGAGGTAGGAAGCATTTAAGAACAAACTATTCTGGATTGGCTGGGGTCGGGGGAGAGTGGAGGGGGGAAAATTCAAACTGTAATTGAACAACAATAAAGTAATTTAAAAAAAGAACAAACTATTCTGAAGGCCATAGATGTGAATAGGAACTTACCATGCCATGGTTCAATATTAATTTTTGTTTCTATGTATTCATTAGGACAGATTCCAGACCTTTTTTATAACATGACTCAGCAATATGTGATTTTTTTCTCATTTATATCTCTTGAGGGTAACCAGATCTTTTCACCTGAGAAAAGCTCTGTGAGCCAGATTTTTCACCCATTCAGTTGGCTTCCTTCAAATGACCCAAAGCAGTGAGCAAGACAGTTCCGTGCTGACCTCCGAAAAATGCATGTCAGCAGCAATGACAGTGAGTTCATGAACCCAAGCACAGATAGGTCCCCTAAATGTTCACAAATAAAAGTCGCCACAGCCTTCCGTACCTGCCTCATCCTCATAATGTTAGACATGGATTAATATCATTCTCATCCCTAAATTATACCTCTGTGGGACTGCAGGAAGTGGAGTGGGCTCACTATCCAGTGACACAAACTGGTCACTTCGAACTTTCCAGATGGTCTGAAGACCCAAGGCCAGAGGTCCTTCTCAGTAGGGTTTTTTTCTTCTTTCTTACCCCTCCTTTTCTGTGTCTTTTTGTGCCCTCTAGAAAAATTCAGAATAAAGATATCCACTTCAGAGTATCACCACTCACATGTACTTGTCTTCTGTATGGGTGTGTTTGGGACACAGAGGCAAATAAGGGACACGTTCTGGATTTAAAGAATTTTCTTTCTACTTGAGAGAAAGAAGCAATCATCAATTTCTAGACATATGATATATATTTACGACATATAATCTACTGAAAAAGTAAACCCAGCTGCTGTGGGAACATAAAGGAGAGCCTGGGAGTCAGGGACGGGCCAACTGGCTGGTGGTGACACAAGACAGCTTTGTGAGTCTCAAAAGAAACGTACTCAGCTAATTTGATTTATTATGATTGTGAATATTATTAATGAACTACTGTGGACTAGATGAATATTCAGGAGCTGCGAGATAAGGGAGATTGTATGATCTGCCTTTAAAATGTGTGTAGTGGATTTAATGACTTTACACTTCATTCTCAGAACTCTTAAAATTCTCCTGGGCAGCTTTTGGGTTGTTTTAGCTGTCAAAATAGATAGTCAAGCCTCCTGCCAACAATAAATCAAACACAGTGCTACTGCTAGACACGTGAATTTAAGTTTAGCTGCTCTGATTCCCTTTATTGCAAAACCAGAGTTAACTAATTCACATGGAAAGAAAAGGGCCTCTGGTCAGATCTGACTAGCAAAAATATTTCTCAGCTGGGCCAATCATATTAGAAATCTTAAAGGCTTAAAGCAGGTTCCTGAAGATTTCTTGGACCATTAACAAATTAAGAAATATTGGAAGGAATAAAAATTGGCCCCAGACTGGGCTGGTGTAGCTCAGTGGATTGAGCGTGGGCTGCGGACGAAAGGGTCACCAGTTCGATTCCCAATCAGGGCCTGGGTTGCGGGCCAGGTCCCTAGTGGAGCCACGTGAGCGGCAACCACACATTGATATTTCTCTCCCTCTCTTTCTCCCTCCCTTCCCCTCTCTCTAAAAATAAATAAATAAAATCTTTTTTTAAAATTGGACCCATATTGGTTTTCACTGAAAATGACTGGGCTTGGAATTTTGTTGAGTTCAAGTGTTGATTAAAAAACAAAAAAATGAAGGCCAGTGTACTACTGGTATTTAAAGATATCTTTTGCACTGAACATGTTCTTGGCCCTTTGGTCAGTTGGGTTTCACTGAAATTATTTTTCCTCTTTTTTTTTCTAGATGGGCAGTAATGACAGAAAACACAAGGATGAAAAGAAGTTTTAAAACTACAGATCCTAATACCCAGCGAGGTAGGCACCTGCAGCCCTCACTGCTGTAACAGGTATGGAACCACCAACTCAAGAGCCAGCATCTGTAAACATCTTTAGTTGTTCATGGGGGGCTGGGGGATGAGGAAGGGATGATGAGGCCAACTTAACAACTATCCCAACTGAACCCCGGTAAATCAAATCAGAATTGCAGAAATTATTTGAATAAATCTACCAATAGGGAGGTCTCTCTTTTTCCTGAAGCAGAAGGAACATGGTTATTTTCCAAGTCTCCAAATATCAGTGAACATCCTTCGTTACTGTCTGGAATTGTAGGGTTCTTAGGTCACACAAAACAGAAACAGATGCTGGACAAATTAAGCAAAAACTGGTAAGTATTCAAAGGAAACTGTAGCCCTTGTAGACTCAAGATGAAGGTTGAAATTCCAGGTGGGGAAAGGGCAAACAGGGAGCTCTGACCCTGCAAAGGATGCCTGAGCACGTTTCCAGCCCTGTGTCACTCCAGGACAAATGAAAGGAGGCCTGACCTGGGTCTCACATCTCCATTTGGCCCAAGGTGGTCTCAGCAGGCAACTTGACTTTCAACCTCACCAAAACTGAATCCTACAGAGAGAGGAATTTCTTCAAAAGGTATAGAGTGTTTTTACTCAGAAAAGGGATAAAAGCTGAGTATTCAAAGGAAATAACAAATATCTGCTAATAGTAGGGGATATTTAATTGGAGAGGGTGTTTACTTAACTCTAAGATTCTAAATTTAGATCTCCAACTATCTTATTTTCATCGTAATGTAGAAGTGTAGAAACCCCAGTACTACTGACTTCAGCTATTTCCCAGGATCAAAACCTCAGCATTCAGAACACCAGAAGACATCTGGTAGGACCTATATTCGTAGGACCTCAAGGGGCCTAAAATTTAACTTACATTGGCTGAAGACACACTAAGGTTCCCCCACCCCACTCCAATAACACAAATTCTAGAGGGAGATGGCTGTAGCACGGGCTCACAACTCAGCTGGGCCATCGAGGACCAAGGACAGCTCTTCTGTCCACATTGCCATCTCCAATCAATTGGCCTTCGCAGTCATTGCTCATCCTTCAAGTTGCATAGTGAATGCCTCAGTGTAATGAGTTGAACTGTATCCCCCAAAATGTATATGGTAAAGTCCTAATCCCCAGTAGCTCAGAATGTAATCTTTAGAAACAGGGTCAGTGCAAATGTAATAGTTAAGATGAGATCATTAGGATGGGCTTTAATCCAATAGAACTTATGTCCTTATTAAAAGGAGAAATTTGGACATGAGATAAACTCAGGGGAAGGTCATGTGAAGAGACACAGGGAGAAAATGGTGCATCTATAAGCCAAGGGGAGAAGCCTGTAGTAAATCCTTCCCTCACAGCCCTCAGAAGGAACCCCTCCTGCTGATACCTCAATTTGGGACATCCAGACTGCAGAGCTGTGAGAGAATACATTTCTGCTGTTTTAGCCACTCAGTGTGTGGCACTTTGTTATAGCAGCCCACGCCAAAAATACACTCGGTTCAGTCTTGGTGCCTGCATCAAAGTGGGAGAAAAGGCACCAGCAGAGAGGGCACAGCAGAGATCACCCCGCTGATCAGAAGGCATGGATTTTCCTAGGTATCCCAATACTTCCATCCCTGTACCGGAGCTGCACCACAGCCTGGCCACACTGGTTGCACGGGATCCTAAGAACATGAGTGGTTAAGAGAGAAAGTGGGGGAAGGAGTGAAATTAGCCAGCCAGCAGGGTCCAAGGCAGACACTCTCCCTTTTCACACAGCCTTCTGAAAGACAGGTACTGTGCCTTCTAGAGAGCAAGCAGCCCTGACCTTCAAGGCAGGGCTAAGGAGTATGTGATAGAGGCTTTCCCAGAGTAGGTCAGTGGCTCCTTGTCACCTCATTCTGTTTGCCAGAACTCGGGGTCCTTTTCTTGATCTAGCAGCCTCTGCTCATTTCTTTCATTCATAAAGCAAGACAGTCGGACCACAAATCCAACTGGAAGCTCATCGGAGTGCTATGGTCAAGAGATAGTAAACAACAAACCTGAGGACGGCTGGCCTGCAGGACTGAAACGCAGTGCTGCTAGCACAGTAGCACTGGGCCTGTGAGGATGCCTGGTTCGCATTCCCACGTGTGGAGCAAGGACAGAACTGGGACTCCTGCCATGTGGGCCCTGCCTCCCCTCCCCTAAAGCCCTGTGTTATTGCTCTGCCTGCTGCTGACGTGAACGGGCCGCTGCCTCACAGTGCTCCACCCATCAGGGGAAGACACAGCATCCGCCACATGATTGCTGTCCCAAATGCCTACCACTCAGGCCCACTCAAGGCTCTAAAGTTGCTATTTTGTCTGTTTTTTATGTGTTCATTTACTTATTCCCTGCTCCAAGCCAGGCCTATTCTAGGCATTGAAAGTCGTGGTGGTCAGGGTCCCAGCACAAAGCAGCATCCTCAGACAGGACCCAAAAGGGAATTAATCTACCGCCTCAAACCCATTAGGATGGTTACTATCAAAAAATAGAAAATAATAAGTGCTGTCAAGGATTTGGAGAAATTGGAATCCTTGTGCACTCTGGTGGAATGTAAAATGGTACAGCTGCTATGGAAAACTGTACAATGGTTTCTTCCAAAATTAAAAATAGAATTGCCATATGGTCCAGCAATTCCACCTCTGGGTTTGAACCCGAGAGAATTAAAACCAGGATCTGGGACAGGTATTTGGACATCAATGTTTATAGCAGCACTATTCACAATAGGCAAAAGGTGGAAGCAACCTAAGGGACCATTGACAGATGGATGGGTAAGCAGAATGTGGTACTTACATACAATGAAATATTACTCAGCCTTAAAACGGAAGGAAATTCTGACACATGCTACAACATGGATGAGCCTTGAGGACATTATGCAAAGTGAAATAAGCCAGTCACAAAGAGACAAATACTATATGATTCCACTCATACAAGGTGCCTGGAGTAGTCAAATTCATACAGACAGAAAGTAGAATGGTAGTCTCAGGGGCTGGCAGGAAGAGAGAATAGGGAGTTATTGTTTAATGGGTACAGAGTTTACTTTTCCAAGATAAAAAAGAGGTGGATGGTGGTGATGTTTGTACAACAATAGGAATATACTTCACACTACTGACCTGTACACTTAAAATGGTTAAGGTGGTAAATTTTATGTAGTGTATATCACTGTGATTTTAAAAATAAAAAAAATAGAATGTAATGAAGGACAAGGGCAAGCAGACTCCCCTTCCCTCCAGGATCCTCCAGGCACTTTCCATTGGCCACACCCAAGGGCAAGACAGAGAGTGAGGGAGTCCAGGAAATGAAGCTTCTGGAGGACTGTGCCCTCTTTCATGGCTGTGGGACAAGGGCAATCAGCGAACAGACAGCTTAATGGCTCCTAAGCTCCTGGTTCTTACAGTCTAATAATGGGATAGGCAACAAAGAAGTAAATTTAATTTTAGATTGTGCTCAGTATAATGAAGAAAATAAACCAGCCACTGTGAGAGAGGGGAGATACCCCCACGGAATGCCAGAGAAGATATCTCTGCATAAATGACACACCTGAACTTTAGGCACTATATTAGTCAGGGTCCCCCAGAGGAACAGAACCCATAAAACGTGTACACACACAGTCATGCACCGCCTAACAAGGGGGACACGTTCTGAGAAACGGGTCCTTAGGTAATTTTGTCATTGTGTGAACATCCTCAAGTGCACTTACCCAAACCTGGATGGTACAGCCGACTACACACCTAGGCCGTATGATATAGTCTACTGCTCCCAGGCTGTGAGCTTATACAACATGTCACTATACAAAACAACACAAAATTACAAAAGCACAAAAGAAAACAATGCGATCAAGAGACTTGGTAAACATGGATGTCTGAGGTTGCTGCTGGTGTAACATGGAATACTATTTTACAGAAAACTTTTGTGTATGTAGAAAGTACTTCAAAATAACAATGAAAAGCATAGTACCCATGTAAACCAGTAACAGCCATTTATTATCATTACCAAGTGGGACACACTGTACAGAACTGTATGTGCTATGTTTTCATGTGACTGGCAGTGCCGCAGGCTTGTTTACATCCACATCACCACAAACACGAGTGAGGCATTGTATTACAACACTGTGATGGCTAGGACCTCACTGAGTGATAGGAATTTTTCAGCTCCATTTTAGTATTGTGGAACCACCATCATATATGCAGTCAGTCATTGGCCAAAATGTCATTAGAGATTTATTTTAAGGAACTGGTTCACGCAATTGTGGGGTTGGCAAGCTCAATATCTGCAGTGCAGCCCAGTAGGCTGGGCACCCAAGGAGCTGATGATGCAGCTGCAGTTCAAAGACTGAAGGCAGAATTCTCTCTTTCTCGGGGGGTTCTCAGTCTTTTGGACATGACCCACCCAAATTAAGGAGGGCCATCTGCTTTACACAATGTCTATTGATTTAAATGTAACTTACATCTAAAAAAATAGACCATCAAAGCAACATCTAGATTGGCATTTGAGCAAAAACGGGGCACCAGGGCTCAGCCAGGTTGACACATAAAATTAACCATCACAAGCACCATTACCCACTGGACCAGTGTGTAATTCTTGTATGGGGCTACTAAGTTAGATATCTTGTTCATATCCTGCTCTTCTTCCTTTTGCAGAGAAAAACTTCCCACTCTCCAACTGCATTGGATCAACAGGAAGCAGTAATATTGTGGAAAGAGGACTACATTTAATCCTTCCAGAATCATTACCCAGAGGTGCTCATTGACTGAGCAGGGACAGGCTTCCTAGCCATCGGATGATGCAAGGGAACAAGAAGTACATGGATGGGTTCAGCGATTCCTCGAGCATCGGCAGTGTGCTGGATGATGCAGACAGGGAGGTGAGCAGCCTCACAGACCGGGCATTTCGGAGTTTGTGCATCTCAGAAGACACATCTTTCAGTGACTCTGACCTGGCCCTGTCCCCAGATATCAGCCGCCAGGTGTTTGGAAATTTTCACCAGGGAACAGTGAGCCACACCCACAGAAAAAGCGGCATTTGGAGCCAGTTACCATCACAAGGCACAGAGCATGCAGGCTGGGCAGCCACGTTCCAACAGCTACCTAAATATGTTCAAGGCGAGGAAAAGTATCCCAAAAGCAGCCCTACACTGACACCAGCCCAGAGGAGACTGGAGGTGCCAGTTTCTGGCCTGAGGAACAGCAACAAGCCTATTTCCAAAGTGTCCTCATTAATTAAATCTTTCGACAAGACTGAGAGCCAACAATGTGATAGCAGGCCTCCTCCCAACAAGCCTCCAGCTATCAAAAATCCCCTCCAATTTGCTCCTCTTCCAGAGAGCGGTGTCAACTTCTGCTTTGATTCTGCCTTTTTGACTGTGAGGAGGGTACCTGCAGAAGTCTCCAGCACCCATCAGAATAGCCACCAGCCCTGTAGAAAGTATGGAGAGCAGGAGTCCCCCAAAAGTCCTGAAATTGCCTGTGAGGGCTCTAGCAGCTTCCTCCCAACACCTGAAAACATGGCCAACTCATTGGAGTCCAAGTTCCCCTCTCCTCCCCAGAAACCAGCCATGGGAGAGCCTGGAAGAAGCAAGGAGTGGGCTCACAAAGGTACCTTCCTTCACAGTGAAAACAGTGCTTTCAAGTCATGGAGCACTCACCAACCAAGGCTGCTGGAGAGAAAGGATCCTACTGAGGCTGTCCCTGAAAACAAATCACCCAAACATTATGAGGACACACCCTTGTTAAGAGAGTCCCAGGCCCCTGAGCACAAAGTCTCTCCCTGCCAACTCCGTGCCAACTGTGGTCAAGAAGAGAACAGGCTGACATCAGGAGCTCTCTCCACATCTGGACCCTGGAGATCTAGGGACCCAGGAGTTCAAGTATTCCTTACAGAAGAAAAACCTTCCAACTCAAAACCTGACCAGGCAAAGTCAACCCAGCCCCCATGGAGAAAACCAAAGACTCACAAAGGAGGGAAAGAAAGTGCACAAGATGCTTCAGAAGAGAAGCAGAACAACAGGAGAGGCCCGGCCTTGTATTCAAAGAACAATCCCCAAGGGCAATTTCCAGAAAATGATGCTCTTGACAATGTTGTGGACCCCAATGACTGTTATAATCCTCCCTTTAACATCAGTGAACTTCTGACCCCCATCATACCCACCAAACATGTCCTGGATTCATCCAACAGCCCACCAGTGGAGATAACCCCATTACCCCCAGGGCAGCAGAATGGATACCAAGAGAAGGAGCCTGGTGAGTGTCCATCTCAGGATAGCTACAAATCCAAAGCCCCTAGCCTGCTATTCAACCTCAAGGATGTGCGTAAGCGCGTTAAGAGCACATACAGTAGTCCCTCACCTCTCTTAAAAGGCCTCGATGAGAAAACCAGAGACAAGCAAGAACCTGTGATCAATGGCATCCTTCCAAATGGGCTTGAGGAAAGCTCCCCAAAGGAGCTTCCTAAGGAGAGACCAGCTGACCCTCCTTCTCTATCGCACACCAGTACTCAGAAGGACCCTAAAGCTGATCCTGGAGCAACCTCTGCAGACAACTATCCAAACCTTAGCTCACCTCCAGCCATCGCTAAAGCCCCCTTCTGTGTCAATGGGGAGGCTGTTGACCAGGACAGCTATGAGAAGGATGCCACCAAAGAAGATTCAGATTTGGGTGCTTCCCGGTCCAGCTGGTATCCAGACTCCAGGGAACACTGCCCCAGGAAGCACCTGTCCCTGAAGCTTTGCAGCAGAGAGCCTGAGGTAGGGAGGCCTGAGGAGCAACTGAAGACTGCTAGCCTAGAGAATGGGTTCTCAAGATCTGTCTCTCAAGAGACAGAATCCGAGAGAGAGGAAGGACTTCGGAATCCAAATTTCAGCCAGAAATTCTCCCCTGGGCCCCTTTCTCCCGAGGAGGAAGATGTGTTTTACAGTGACAGCCAGTCTGATTTTATGCCAGGCCTCAAAAGTAAGGCCAAATTCAGCACCAGCTCTTCAGATCAGTCCTTTGCCTCATTTGAGGATCAGCAAAAGATGTGGTTTACCGAGAGCCAGTGGGAAGACAGGAGGAATGACATGAGTACAAGTGACAGTCAGAAGGATGAGAAAGAGAAAGTGCTGGGCAGAGATGAGCTACAGTACTGTGCCCTTGGTAATGGGCACACATGCATGGAGGTGCAGAGCAAGGGGGGTGCATTGCAAGGAGAGGGGGAAAGTGTGTCTGGAGGGAGACCCAGGAAGCCGTCAAGGGAGGAAGCTAGTTTCAGAGGCACTTGGACTGAGAGAAGTAAGGATGCAGCCCTTTCACATGCCAAAGACCTTACCCCCTCACCATCTTCCACTTCAAACAAGCACATACTGTTTGCAATCAAAGACAATACCCTCAGGGCCACCCCTGTGATAAAACCCATCATGCTGCCCCTTCTGAGGGCCTTGTCCTCAGAAGACCCACTGGGCAGCAGTCACAAAGAGGAGGAATCGCCAAGGCCAGGTTTGGGAGATGATGCTGGTCTTTGTGCTCCTAAGAGCCAGGAAATGCCCAGCACCCTCACACCCACTGTCGGCATGAAGGACCCACACTTAAAGCATGTGGCCTGCAAGGGCACAGAGGAAAATAGGTGGGTGCCCAGTGTGGCCAGGAAGGAGACAAAGGGGAATGTCTCATCTATTCTACTTGCAGCAGAAGATGAAGGGCTGAAGCCACCCCCAGATACCACACGGAAAGTTGTGGTGACTGATGGCAAGAGCAATTCCACAGACCAGGGGAAGCTGGAGGCTCCAAAGTGCATCCCCATGATCTCTTTGCCTGAAAATGACTTCCAAGACCAGCCACCCCCACAACAGCTCGGGGCCTCTTGGGAAGAACAGACACAAGATTTCAAAGGTCACTTTTTGTCTACACCCAAAGCAGGGCCCCCAGGGAGAAGACTGGCCCCTAGTGAGATGGCAACTTCCCCCAACACCAGCTCTCTGGAGGAGAGCAGCGCGTACTCCCCTGCCACCAGCAGTGTTTGGGATGATGCTTCTCAGGGCCCCAATGAACTGGGCCTGATGCCAGGGGAGCCTTCCCACACCAGCCCCTGGGCCAACCATAGCCCTGCCAGGGTTGCCCGCAGGGAGGACCTGACACATGCTTTCACGTGGGAGCCCAATTCCAACCCCCAGATTGAGCCATCAGCAGAAGACCTCAGGACACTCTCTCCAAGAGGTTCATTGCTGGACGTGGCTACCAGCTCAGCAGTCCTCTCTGAAAGAGCAGAGCCTTCTGCTCACCTAGAAAGAATGGCGGCCAAGCCACCAGCAGTCCCGCCCAAAACAGAAAAGGCCCTGAGGCGGGCAAAGAAGCTGGCAAGCAAGAGGAGAAAGACTGACCAGGCACAGGAAATGCATGGCAAACCCCAGGAGGAAAAGCCCTGCCTGGAAGACTCAGAGCACAGGCCCTGGTCCCCTGGAGATAGGCTACTTCCCAGGTTCCCTGCAGTCCGTGCCCTGCCCCCTCCTCTGCACCGCCACTCCGTGTCCACCTTCTCAGAGCCAGTCAGGAGGCAGCCTGAGGAGCCCCAGTCCTTCATGCCCCTACTCCCTTACCCTGCCACCCAGAAGGTCCTCCAAGACCCCCAATCCGGAGAGTACTTTGTCTTCGATCTGCCGCTTCAGGTGAAAATCAAAACCTTCTATGACCCAGAGACAGGCAAATATGTCAAGGTTCCCATCCCATCTTCTGAGGAGGGTTCCCCCAAGTCACCCCTGCCAGATGTGCTTACCACCCCCTACATACTGTATCCCGGCATCCGGTCCCTGCCTACAACTGCCTTGATGCCACTGCGCTGCTCCTCTCAGCTCTCTGCCCCCACCTTCCTTGGGCAGGGCCCTGGTACCACTGAGGCAGCCTGCCCTGGGCCCCAGAGTACCCACAGTGCTGACCCTCAGCCAACCCCTGGGCCTCATGGCAACCGTACCCAGCACACTGCAAGCCAGGCTGCCCGTGAGCCTTCCCAGATCCCAGGGGAGAAGGGGGTGGATGCTCCCAGCCTGGGTATCATCTCCACCAATGACCTAGAGGACTTTGCCACAGAAGGAATTTCTTGAGAATTACAGCAGACTAACACCTCCACAATAAACCCAGGAAAGCTTAGTACCCCTCCCCCAGAACAATCAATTGCTACACTCACATACACACACCACATACTTAGCCATTTAAGATCCTTAAAGCCTCAAAGGAAGTGAAGAACCTGACAACACGCCACCTCAAGGGGCATCCCTATGGCTCCCCTCGCTGGAAGGGCACTGCTGTCATGATCTGGCCCTTCCAAGCCCCTTCCTGGCCCCCACACCTGCTCCACTCCTTTTCCCTTCCTCCCTGTCTTTCTCCTCTGGCCCTGCCACTAAGGTGGATCCACCCTGATTCCTCAGGGCTATGTAACTCAAACACCTGGCCCACTTCTTCTCTAGGGCAGGCTAAGGCCCCCAGAAACACTGTGCTGAACCCTGCAGGTCAAGCAGACCACCCAGCACAACCCCTCAGGGTCAGACATGGCACCGAGAATGACTTCGTCCTGTCACTCTGAGATAGTAGCCATTACCAGCTCAGCTCAAGTGGAAGTGGCTGAGGACCGACACAAGGCAATATGGCAGAAATGTTTATCTGAGTACAATGGGTTTTATTTACTGAGAAAACTTTCCCCTGAAAGCTGTTTCCTGATAAAAAAAAAGGCTGCCTTTTAAAAAGTGAAACAAGTTTATAGATGTGGTTCTGTCACTGGACTCCTGTCTCTTCTGTGGAAAGCGGTGGGCCTCAGCTGGTGAGTAAAGGGCCACATGCACTCCAGGGCTTCCATCTTGGCCTGCAGGCCACATAGGATCTTCACATGTGAAGAGACCAGCAGTTTTGGCATCCCCTGCAGTCCCAGGGACCCTCCTTGACCCTTCAACCTGTGCCCATGCCTCCTTGGGGCCAGGATCTCCACTGCTGCTGGGAGGCAAAGATGGGAAGGACCCAAAGCAGCCATTGAGGACAACCTGGTACCTGAGCCAGGCCCTGATCACCCCAATTTACTGACCAGTAGCTATGTCCTGTGCTCAGAAGGGAGCTGTGTTTGTGGGGTTAGAGGAAAGTGTCTGAATCAGCTCAGGAAAACAGAGTGCAATAGCCACCTCTGCGCCTTCAAGAGCAGTGCAGGTGTGTGAGAGGCCCCTGTGGGCAACCGTTCTGGGAGCAAAGCCAGGCCAGTCCTCACGGCCTGCCACTGGGGGCTTCCTCTGAAGCCCCACCACTCTTGTGATGTGGGAGAGATGGGGACAAAAACGCCTCCCTCCTTGTTTAAAAGGGCAGCTGTGGAGGGGACCACACAAAATGTGTTGTCCTTGGGTGGGTTTTGGGGTTTTGTTTCAGTTTGATTTGGTTCTGGAGAGGGGCTGTTTTGCACAGATGCTGTTTCCAGGCTGGGAAGATGGAGAGGCACCGGGCTCAGCAAGCCCCCGAACCGCACAAACACAAGGGCTCGAGCATTTTCCAAGTTTGTGATTTGGATTCAGAATTTTATACCTGTTTCTTTTCTCAACAAGTGTGGTCACACCTTAATTTCATTGTGAAAATACCACACACATCCCCCAACCTGATGCCATAAGCTCTGTCTACACCTGGTGACTCAGCTACATGATGTGTCGGAGTGCAGGGAGACAGGCCATTGCCCATGAAGCCTGGACCCCACCAGCCACACACACACACACATCAGGGTGCAAATGAAGTTGTGGTCTCAGCTCTGCCACCAAGTCACCAAGTGTCTTCTGTGCCTGTTTTCATCTTGCTTAAGTAGGAAAAGTAATATCTCATTTTCAAGTTCTCAAGGCCAAAGAAAATAATTTCCTTAACAAAAGAAATATTCCTCAGTTAAAAACAACCATGTCCCCACAAGGCAAAATTCCCTTTGCATAAGGGAAACTTATATTTAAGGAAGCAGTAATCTTGTCTTAAAAGCAATATGAGCAAGGCTATTGATGGAACTGAAAACATAAAGGTAGGCATTTGGAAATCAAGGTCAACTTCTCAATTCTCTTAACCTCTGTGGATGCCAAAGAAGAGAAGGGCATCTGGTGGAACGTAACATCTATTCATTACCAGGGAGTAAGGGTACCTGGCTCCCCAGGAGGTAGCTAAAAGAAAGGTCTCTCACTTATAGCAAAGTGCTATGCCCCTACATTCCTAAGAAGCAGATAACTTTACCTCCAGGAGACAAAAGTCAGTGGAGACCAACTCATTTGCAAATAATCCTCTCTTCTTTCTCTTACAAACATTTTCAGAGTCCCTGATCTATGCCAGGCACTTTACCAGGCACTGAAGATATACCATGATAGTAAAACCTGGTCTCTGCACCCAGGGAATTAAAATCTAACAAAGGAGAAAGTCCATTACAGTCCCATGTGGTAAGTCGTTTAATAGGCTGGTCTGAGGAGCACATAACACAGCCTGGAAGGAAAGGGGGCTTTGTACAGCAGATGGCACCAAAGCTGAGATAGGAAACACAAAGAAGTGCATCAGCTTATGAAGAAACCAGAATTGCCCCAGCTTTAACCTATGTATCAAAAATGATGACATTTGGTAAATACTAGTAGATTGTCTTACCATATCAAAGTGTATGAGTTTAGCTAAATTCTTTAGCATTTCTAATCAGCACAAAAATGGAGCCAGTGTAACCTCCCAGGATAGACCTTTGTTGATA
The DNA here is from genome assembly GCA_007922815.1 of Macrotus californicus. Classification (NCBI taxonomy): domain Eukaryota; kingdom Metazoa; phylum Chordata; class Mammalia; order Chiroptera; family Phyllostomidae; genus Macrotus; species Macrotus californicus. The sequence goes on from VMDR010008022.1 coordinate 31,753, forward strand.
TGTTCTTTAGCTTCTGAATTAGTAGTGCCTAGAAAAATCACCATTTCTACCGTTGTGTTCAATAAGATAGTGGTGAGAACTGTGAAAATATTGTTTGTGGAAATTTTAGGTCAAGGTCATGCCTGCATCTTCTGTTTAGTGTACTGACCCTTTACTATGTTATGGCCCTTCTAAATATCTCCTGGAGAGGGTACATAAATAGAGTACCTCCAGGGAATGATGAAAGGTACTGGGGCTGTTCAGTGGGAAATGACCAAGAGCTCGCCACTGTGCGGGGTGCTTTGAGCCTGGCCTCTGTCCTTACAACAACCCTGTGGCAGGTGTTCTGTTCTGCCTCATGTTACCTCAAGGTCACACAGTCACTAAGTGAGGGGCCAAGCTAGGAACTCAGGCCTCCCTCACTATTGGACCCTCTTAACCCTCAGCCCAGGCTTTTGTAAGTGTGGTCCACGAACCAATGGCCTTCACATTACCAGGGAGCTTGTTAGAGACCCAGAACTTCAATCTGCATTTTCACAAGATTCCCCAGTAGTTCATTTGCACATTAAACTTTGAGAGTGCTCGTAGCTTCTGTTTGGCCTAGAAAGGAAAAGATTTAGGGGAGGTACATTCATGTCTTCATGTGTCTACAGCATTGCCATGGGCAAGAAAAGAGACACACACATGTCTGAGTGGTAGAGTCACACTCACTGTAAGAAAGGCATTTCTAATGACCACAACTGTCTCCACATGGTGATACTGGCCTGTGAAAACTAAGCTCCCCATCACTGGAGAGGTACAATAGCAGCTGTGGCCCCTTTCCTAAGACGTCAAAGTGTCCTAACTACATCTTTTGAGACCTTAGTCTATATGTGCAGCTCTTCTATGCCAATGCCATGGATCTAAAAGTCTAAACAAGGGAGACCCATGAGTGAAACATGAGTAAAACATTTGCCTATAAAAGAGGAGCTCTGGGAAAATCTGAGTTGTGTTCATGTCAAAAGCATTTTGGCCCAGATCGCACCGTGATATTAGACACAATTGTCTTGTGTGGACCTTCCACATCATTCAAATATAAAGTCCAAGATGAGCAGGGAGAGCTGCAGACCACGTCACCAGAGCCTGTCGCTGCCTGCTTACATGTCTTCAGGAGCACCCCAGTGGAGCATCTAAGCAGAGCTCCTCTCTCACATGGGCACTCTGGTGGGTCCAGGATGATAGCTGACCCTGGTGCTGGCTCTCTCCCTCACATCTCCTGACAGGATGCCAAAGCTTACCTGGGCTTTGCAAATGCCCAGGCACTTGTTAACAAGACAGTCCATGCCCCACTTGTAATTCACCTCATCAGACTTTCCAAATGTGGGGAAAGAGCAGCTAAAGATAGAAGAGCTCCCCAGAGACTGATCACCCAGATTCATAAACACCATCCAGAGCAGACTGCCTGCACATGGGCCCAACTCACATGGTGAGGCACTGGCCACACCCAGAGTTCTGCCCCGTAGAGGAAGAGCACATCTGGGTTTGCCTGTGGACAGGGAGAAGGCAGAAGAGCCACCTTCTCCAGGCGGGAAGCTGTGAATGAGCAAAAGCACAGCCAGGCTTGAGGAATACCTGGCAAGGCCACCAGCCCTGCCCAGAGCCAGGCCCAGGCACATCCTGAAGCTCTCAAAGGAGGCCGTGGATTGACTGCTCACCCAGGGAGGGGGACGGGCACTGTGTGGAGTGAGTCTCTCTTTGACGTGGGAAAGCCAGCACTCCAACTACACAAGTAGGTGTTGGAGGATTAAGGACCCGCCACCACCTCCAAGTAGAACCAACCTTCCTGTGTTCATTGTTTGTCCAAATGAAGCTTAGATTTTTAAGTCTTTTCACTGCTCCAGCATTGCTTTCAAGCCCTAGATCATTCTGTCCCACTGACACCATTTTTCCAGGCCCTTCCATGTCATTGGTCTGCCTCCTGGGTCCCAGCCCTGACTCCTCTCTCATTTTCATCCTTCCAGAGCTCATAGGCAGGCACTCCTTGCTCTCTTTTGAGCCATCTCATCCCCTTCACAATAATGTCTCTCGGATGACATAGATGGTGTCTTCTATGCCAGTCTATATTTTCCTCTGAATTTAGAAAATTTTAGGCTAATGTGCTCTTTTTTCATTTTTACAAACACTAGATTACTTGGTCAGTCTTACTCAATATCCCTGTACTTTCCCCAGCCCATTCTTCCCTACTGATCAAAACTGAAAGTGTCAGCAAGCCAAGTAAAAAATCAAGCAAATAGTCTACTAGCAGACTCACAACAAACATTGCCACAGGTGGAGTCCCTGCCTCTGCCCTTCCTTGCACTGGTAGCCTGTTGTGTACCTGTGTTAGGAGTGTACCCAAGGGCCTTCCATCTGGCCAGGTGATCCAATGAATGTACCTCCCCAGTTGTCTTGACCCACAAGTTTACTATTATCTCCAGTGCCAAGTGTACTGATCTCCCAGAAGGTGGATACCTTATGATGGAAACCTTTTGACCAATGTTCAACATGTTCATTAGGGAAATACAAATCAAAATCACAGAGAGGTAGGTATCACCTTATAGCTGTTAGGATGGCCACTATTAAAAACCTAGAAAACAAGTGTGGGCAAGTATGTGGAGAAACTGAAATCCTTGTATATTGCAGGTGGGAATGCAAAATGGTGGAGCTGCCGTAGAAGACAGTGTGATGGTTCCTCAAAAAGTTAAACATTGAATTACCATTAGATCCAGAAATTCCACTCCTAGTTAGATACACAAAAGAACTGAAAGCAGAAACTCAAACAGATCTTTGTACACTCATGTTCATAGCAGCACTAGTCACAATAGCCAAAAAGTGGAAGCAACTCAACAATCAGTCAACAGAAGAGTGGATAAACAAAGTATATCTGTTTATATAAAGTAGAATATTGTTCATCCTTAAAAAATAAGGAAATTCTAGCATATACTACAACATGGCTGATCCTTGAGGACATTATGCTGAGTGCAATAAGGCAGTCACAAAAGGACAAATACTGCATGATTCTACTTTTATGAGATAACTGAGTAGTCAGATTCATAGAGGAAAAAATAGAATGGTGATTGACAGGGGCTGTGGGGAGGGTGGATCAGGAGTTGATGTTTAATGGGTACAGAGTTTCAACTGGGGAAGATCAAAAAAGTCTAGAGATGGGTGGTGCTGAATGTTCTTTTTTAAAAATATTTTTACTTTATTTTTTAATTTTTTATTTATTTTATTTTATTTTTTATATTTTTTATTTTTTGAATGTTCTTAATGTATACTTAAAAATGGTTAAAATGGTAAATTTTATGATGTGCATTTTTGCCACAGTTTTGAAAATAGAATCCCCAAAAAAAAGCCTCTTGAGCAGCACAAACGTCCCATTCACCCAGAGACCCCAGCACAGCTTTGATGTTTAAAGGAAACAGTGCTGCTGTGGGGAGGGGCACTGGGCTCCACCTTCTCCAGGAGACAAGAGCACAGGGGCCAGCATAGGTCAGGATTTGGGATTGTGGGCCACATGGACCTGCTCAGATCCATATCTCACAATGGCAGAGAAACTATGCCTGATCCCACAGATAAAAATGGAGGAAGAGGAAACTCTAGGGTTGTATCCAAACTAGGTCCTCTCCTTCCTGGCTCCCATGCTTAGTAGCCACCCCTTAGTGGCCCAAGACACAGTCCCTGGCACCAACACCACTGCTCCCAATCCTTTACCCCAATTCAGTCAGACCCCAAACCTGTCAATTCAACCTCCAGGAGTCTATCAAAGCATCATTCATCTACACACCATCTTCATCCCTCACCCCAACTGCTGCCCCCTTATTGTCTCTACTCTTAATATGACCCCTTTCCAAACCACAGCTCCCCACAGGTAACCCAAGGCTCAGAATAATGTCCCACTTTGATCCAGAATGTTCCAGGGTTTTCTGCTCACTTTTTCAAAGAGCCAGGCTTCAAAGGAGAGGGCATGCAAGGCTGCAACATGCTGGATCCCTAGTCCTCAATGGTCTCATCACCTTCCTATTCCTATAGCTCCCTTGGACTTCAGCTATACTGAGTGTCTTTGTCTTTACCTAATGGACTAGTCTCAGCCTTTTGCATAGGAAGTGGGGGGAACTGTCCCCTCTTCCACTGGTTTGTGCCCAACAGAATGGACTCAATGTACAGTTCTGAGGCCAGGTCAGAAAACACCGTGCCACTTCCACCAGCTCCTGAAACGCACTCTCTTCAAGTCCCCAACTGCCTAGTGCAATCCACATAACCGGGGTCATGGGGTCATGCTGCTGTAAAGAGTCCAACACTGGCCCACGTAGAGGCGGCCTAGAGAAGACCTGAGAAAATGTGGAAAGAGAGGGAGTGATCTCAGCCCTCCTGCTAATTACTGTCTGAGTGAGAACCACCTCACCAGTCACTCCCCGATTCCTGACCCACAAAACTGTAAGAGGTAAAAAATGATTGTTTTAAACCACTAAGTTTCAGAGCAGTTTATTATATGCCAGCAGGTGACCAGAGCCTTCTCTTTCTCCCATCTTCCATTCCCTCTTCACTCTCACCCTCTCCATGAACCCTCACCTTCTCTTGTCCAACTCCTATGTCACCCTAAAGTCACCCACCTTAGACACCACATCCTCCAGGAGGCTGCCCCCAATGCCCCAACTCCTGACTGTGCACCTCACTTTCCAAGTACCAGCATGTGCGCTTCCTCAATCACAGCACATAGTGTGATGGCCTGTTTCACTGTCTGTCTACTCAGCGGTCAGTTTGGGAGGGAGGAGTCTTGCCTGTCCACATTATGGCTGCATCCCCAGGGCTAACACAGTGCCAAGTTGAAGACAGGAAATAGGTAAACATCACTGAATTCAGTGGAATTCTTATTTGAAATTAAAGTGTTGAAGCCAGTAAAAAGAATCATTTAAAAGAACAACCAATATCACTTTGATCTTATTTCTTTAATTTCCAAACTAGCTGTTAACACAGTGTCTTTTCCGGCCAAGATGGAGGCATAGGTAGACACACTGTGCCTCCTTGCACAACCAAAAGAAGAACAACAACAAATTTTAAAACAAAAAGCAACCAGAACTGACAGAAAATCGAACTGTATGGAAGTCTGACAACCAAGGAATTAAAGAAGAAACTTTCATCCAGACCAGTAGGAGGGGCGAGATGGGCCGGAGAGGACTCGCACGGGGTGGCGGCTGGCGGACTGGAGAAAGGCATGGCCGGCCAGGAGAGGTGGCAGCTGCGGACCGGGCATCCCACTCCCTTGTGAGGATAAACCAGGAGGAACAACTGGGGAGCGAGACAGACCCTGCAACCCAGAGTTCCAGCCCAGGAAAATAAAGCCTCAAAGCTTCTGATTGAAAACTCCTGTGGGGGTTGAGGCGGCAGCAGCGGGAGAAACTCCCAGCCTCACAGGAGAGCTCGTTGGTGAGACTCACAGGGTCCTATAGCGTGCACAAGCCCACCCACCCGGGAACCAGCACCAGAATCAGCACCACAGGACCCAATTGGACTGTGGGTAATGCGGAAAGTCACTGAAAACTGGCAGAGAGCAGAGCAATCTCCATTGTCCCCTCTCGGTCCCCCCCCCACAAACAGCGTCACAACACAGTGACATGGCTGCCCCGCCCTGGTGAACACCTAAGGCTCCTCCCCTTACTATGCAACAGGCACACCAAGACAACAAAAATGGCCCAAATGAAAGAACAGATCAAAGCTCCAGAAAAAATACAACTAAGTGATGAAGAGACAGCCAACCTATCAGATGCACAGTTCAAAACACTGGTAATCAGAATGCTCACAGACTTGGTTGAATTTGGTCACAAATTAGATAAACAAATGAAGGCTACAATAAAGGAAATGAAGGAAAATGTACAGGGAACCAACAGTGATGGAAAGAAAAACAGGACTCAAATCAATAGTGTGGACCAGAAGAAAGAAAGAAACATTCAAGCACAACACAATGAAGAAACAGGAATTCAAAAAAATGAAGAGAGGCTTAGGAACCTCCAGGATGTCTTGAAACGTTCCAATATCCGAATCATAGGGGTGCCAGAAGGAGAAGAGGAAGAGAAAGAAATTGAAAACTTATTTGAACAAATAATGAAGGAGAACTTCCCTACTTTGGCAAAGGAAATAGACTTCCAGGAAGTCCAGGAAGCTCAGAGAGTCCCAAAGAAGTTGGACCCAAGGAGGAACACACCAAGGCACATCATAATTACATTACCCAAGATGAAAGATAAGGAGAGAATCTTAAAAGCAGCAAGAGAAAAGGAGACAGTAACCTACAAAGGAGTGCCCATCAGACTGTCAGCTGATTTC
>VMDR010008023.1:0-38068 GCA_007922815.1 Macrotus californicus
GCTTGGTCGCCTGATTTAAGCCTGTCCAATCAGTACATCCAACTGTCCCCAGACAAAGTGATAAGTTCAGGGATGGGCACACGATCCGATCCAGGCCAATGAGACTCTATCATAGATGTTATGCTGAACTAACAGGAAAAGAGAAGAATGCTCCTCCTCTTTTATTTGAAGGATGATGTTACTGGAAGCCACCTTCCAGAGAGTGTGACTGAGAGCAAAGCCAACACAGGAAAGTAGAGCCGAGGGATGGAAAGAGAGAACCAGAGACAGACATAATGTGAGTTACTCCCTAAATCCAGGGATGCCCTAAGCTGGGTTACTCTCTGGGGTTTTTCTTCTGTTTTGTGAGTCACCGTGTAAGGTTTTCATTGATGTCAACTGAATTGAGTCTTTGTCCCTTGCAACCAAAGGAATCCTGACTAACAGAGATAGATACATATCCAAATAATGGTAACATGATCAGAATGGCACTGTCTGGAATGAATAACACATGGTGTTGTGTGTGCTCACAGGAGGAAGTATCAATTTCAATGGAGCAATCAGGGAAGGCTGCATGGAAGAGGTGGTACATGAGCAAGTTCCTAATGGATATATAGGACCATTTGGGGGACCTCCTCTCCAGGGGAATGGTGTAGTAAGAGAGAAGGGGCCAGTACCAAGCCAAAAGTGCAAGAGAAACAAAGGCATACAGTGTTTATCTTTAAGCAAATTCATCATTTCACCAATGAAATCTTCAGCATTTATCTCTAAGTCAATAATGGCATGCCCCTTCTACAAAGCCATTGACTGGTCTAAGAATGTGCACGTAATTCAGTCCCAGCCAATGAGATTTAAGGGGATAACCGCTGAGGCAGCCCTGTGGCTCCCATTAATTGATGCACTAGAGAAGAGGAGCTGAGATTTATAATCCATAGCTATTTTGTTTGGGCATACATGTCAGCTGTGACAACACAAAAGGATGCACTGAGGAGGTGGGCCCACGCTAAAGTTTTGACAAGTATTTATTAAGCACCTACCATAGGCTTAGACAGAATAATTCATCATGTAGCAAATTTCAAAGGGGAGATGGGGGTGGGGCTGTACCAGGTTATTAAACAGGAATTGCCCCACCACTCAGCAATGGAGAAACCCACTTCAGCATGGAGCCTACCAGAGAAGTGACTCTTCCAGCACAGCACACAAAATGTATTAGTTGCAAAAAAGAACAGTAGTCACAGGAGTAGCAGTGACAGATGCAGGGCAGAGGGTGCCCAGGCTGAGGCTGGCAGTGCACGGCCTGTCACAGCGAGTCCCATGAACCAGGGAAGCAGGCAGCCAGCATTTTGGAAAACATATCAGAGGAAAGCAGAGCCATCTGTAAAAATTAATTGGTAAAGTCTTGGTCCTGTGCTTTGAGCCAACAGAGACACATAAACCAGAACTTCCTGTAATTACAATGCTTATGAAAGCAAGTTGGGGTTATACCAAAGGACACAGATCACCCCACAACTATTTCCTTACTCACAGAGGACAGAGTTATCACGGGGAGAGCAGGAACTCGACTGCAGAACCCACTGGATTTCCTTTGTGGGTCCTTGAATTTGTTCAAGGCAACATTCTCTTCAGGGTTCTATCGGCAGGACAGATGAGCACAGTGATGAGGGTCAGAGGGGGACATCCTTCAGGACTCAAGGGTGACGTCTGAAGTTTGCTTAAAAGACTAACACAACGGGCCCTGGCTGGTGTGGCTCGGTGGATTGAGCACCGGCCTGCAAACCACAGGGTGGCTGGTTCAGTTCCCAGTCAGGGCACATGCCTGGGCTCTGGGCCAGGTCCCCTGTAGGAGACATGCATGAGGCAACCACACATTGATGTTTCTCTCCCTCTCTTTCTCCCTCCTTTTCCCTCTCCCTAAAAATAAATAAATAAAATATTTTTTTAAAAAAAGACTAGCACAACCAATGAGTGGGCGGGGGGCGAGAGCGGGGGAGCATTGCAGTTACAGCTCTGCCTGCTGTTGGCGTGAAGCCGTTTGATTGGCGAACAGAAATAACCATGGAGGCGGCCTAGTCCATAGAACTGAACTCTAACAGCACCGGCTCCTGCGGCACCCCCTCATCGGGTTCGGAGGAAAGTGTCGTACTTAGAACATCGGCTCACGGTGCTGCCTCTTTTCCAGAGGTCCCAGAGCATGGCCCGAGCACGCTGCTCACTGCAGAAGCAGGGCCAGGGGTTTGAGCAGTGAGGAGCACACACCCACGGGCCACATGGTGGCGTCAGGTACGGCCACATCTTAACGGAGTTTTACTGCAGAATGGAAGGCTACTTAGAAACATCTAGAACAACATCTCAGACGTTTTTAAAGCAACTCTCTTATTCAAATAGGATTTTACGCAGAACCCCAATGTGGACATAAAGATATGTAATAATCAGAATCTTAGTTTTAAGAGTGAAACTTTTATGTTTGTTTTAAAGGGAGTCAATGAGATCAATGCATGCCGTTTTGTTAGACGGGAAAGTCGCAGACTGGGGGTTGAGGGTGACTGCTCCACATTGTCTCAGCTTCAGCGTCCGTTTTTCTCTGGCAGGTGCTGGTCACACAGGCTCAACTAGAATTCGGATTGGCACTTACAAACAGGGACAAGCTGGATGAGTTCTGCTACTCACCCTAAAACCTCAGGACACTTTTCAAATAATAGAAGAAGCTTAATTCCAAGTTTCTCTAGAAAAACAGCGAATCTTGCAACACAGATTGACATGTTTAAAATGGCTGACGCATTCAAGAAAATGGTATATTTGATAAAAACAAGTTAACACATACACTTGTTTTTTAAAAGTTAAAAATAATGGATAAGAAGCTGTGGTACATATATACAATGAAATATTACTTGGCCATAAAAAAGGAATGAAATTTTACCATTTGTGACAGCATGGATGGACCTAGAAGGTATTACACTAAGTGAAAAAGTCAGTCAGAGGGAGACAAATACCATCTGATTTCACTTACATGTGGAATGAAAGAACAGAATAAACGAACAAAACAGAAACATACTCATAGACACAGAAAACAGACGACAGGAGCCAGAGGGGAGGGGGACTGAGTGAACAGGTGAGGGACTGAGAAGTACAAACTGTAGTTACAACATAGGCCCGGGGACGTGGAGTACGGCACAGGAAATACAGTCGGCAATATTGTAACAACTGCGTGTGGTGCCAGGGGGGTCCTCGAACTTGGGGGGCAGCACTTTGTAAAGTAGGTGACTGTCCAATGTTACGCTGTACGCCTGAAACTGAAATAAAATAACACCGAATGTAAGCCGTAAGTGAAAAATAAGGTTTTTTAAAAAGGGATCACCTCTCTGACACCTTTAAAATTTCAAACACTGGATATAGTGCAATATAAAGATATGTCAGCCATAAAGTTGGTCTTTAATAATTTTAAAAAAGTTAAAAATATATTTTATAACAGAAGTTTGAATCAAACATCTGCCCAGTTCCTAAAGCACCTCTACCAGGCCCCAGGGCCCTGCAGACCTGTTTACAAGCCCTGACCAGGTTAAATTCTCCGAACTCATGAATGAAGAATGCAAGCCCAGGCAGGGGCAATTATTGCTCCAAGTACAGGTAGAGATGCACACCTAAGACCAAAACCCATCTTTTTTCTTTCTTTCTTTCTCTTTAATTTAAGAGAGAGGGGAAGTGAGGGAAAAGAGAAGGAGAGAAACATCAATCAGTTGTCTTCCACAGGCACCCCAACCAGGGACTGAACCTGTAACACATGCATGTGGCCCGACTGGGAATTGAACCGGTGACCTTTCAGTTTGCAGGACAGCCATCAACCAACTGAGTGAGCCGCAGGGGCTGGGGTGCCCCAGAACTTTCTACCCCAAGATCCAAAAGGCATTCCCACTATACACACTACAGTTCCTCATAAAACATCGTTCCCCTTCCATGCTGGACACCATTCCCACTACCAGCAAAGAACGCCAAGGCACGTATTGCATCAGGTGGGATCTTGCACACCTTGATATGTATTTCAGAGTTGAAAACGAGAAGAAAAAAACTTCTAACTAAACACTTCCCTGCAGGATGCTCATGCCAGGCCCCCATGACGCCCTTGGACCCAGCAAGCCAAGCAGCCCCATACTTTGTACTAGCGCAGTGAGTCTTGCTGGTCAAAACCTGAGAAAACCTGAAAATGAGTTTCAGGGTAGGAGTGTAGCACGAAAACAAAGAAATGCCAGCAGCAGGAAGACTGCTCCATCTCCCCACAGCCACCTCTCCGTGAAAATTCTCCAAACCCCCTTTCGTATGCTGAGACTTCCCTGCCGGCAGGTTGGCAGGAACACAGGGGGCTGAGATGAGGACCGTCCTCCCGGAATACCCTGCAGACAGGCCCCGGAAATGGGCAGTGGCAGCAGGAGGTGGGGAACGGAAGGGGAGAGGTCCCTGTGTGGTTCACGTACACGTGCATACCCCACCCTCCGGGTCACAGACTGCTGAGAGATCACCTGCTCCTGGGTGTAACTGAACGCCCAAGACAAGGTATCGCCTGCAATGAGGAGTGAAAACGCCCGGCAAGTCCGTCGATGTACTGACCCGACGCATAACCACACTCACTGAGAGAGATTCATTGTGGATGGCGGCCCATCGAGCCTGCACACCTTCACTATGACATGCAGGACATCCAGCTGGTGAAAAGTCAGTGTATTTTCACTTAGCTGGGGAATACATGGCCATAACAAACATAGAGATTTTTATTATAACACTATTACAGATACTGTCATCAGCAGCCAGATGTATTCACCATCCACCACATACCAAGTCTGTTACGTGAATTCTGAATATATTAGCTCTTTGATTCTCACTGTCACCCTAACAAACAGGTGCTCTCATCAGACCCATTTCACAGAAAAGCGAACTGAGGGAAAGACAGAAATAAAGTATTCAAGGTGACGACAAATTGAGCCTAAACACGTCTTAACTGGGCCTGCATCTTTTCCTATATAGCTATTAACAGGCGTCTAACCCTGACTCAAAAAACAAGGGAGAGAAAAAGCTTAAACGTCCTAAACATCACCTTCAGCTCTTCTGTTAACACCAGTGAAAGGCATTTTAATCCAAGGACAGACACTAAATCCTAGAGTTAGGAGTTAAATGGAACCTGGGGTTCTGGGGGTGGGTGGGGGGAGCCAGGTAACAACATGGAGGGCAGCTGTTTTGAGAGACAATGCAGGGTCAAGGTCAGGAGTTGGGCCTCCTGAGCCAGGTGGCCTGGAATCCAACCCTGGCTCTGCCGCTTGTAAGGTCTGGGGTCTTAAGCAAATCGTTTACCTTTCCCTTTACGTGGGAAATAGTAACAACAGTAACGATCTCACTGGGTTGCCGCAGGAGTGAAATGAGCTGCTGCACCTGAAGCTGTAACATAACACCTGGCTCCTCAGAACCACTTGATAAACATCATTTACTGTGTCATAACCACTACGCCCACCCCTGGAGGAAGACCTGGGAAGTGAGGCTTTGGCTAGCAGGGAAAATAAAATGCTGGCTTTTATACAACGGTTGTTCACTCTTCTGCTCCTGGACTCACTCTTTAAAAACAAAAAACTCCTTACACCCCACATCACTTAAAAACTGCATACGTGCCAACTTTTCCCACAATTAGCAACATATGACACTACTCAGATATGAATAGTTATTTTTAATGCTCAATAAACCTCACTTTTACAAAGTCTTCACAAATTGCCAATAGGCATTTAAAATAATTTTTCACAATTCTGCCTAATACATCTAATAGGATGCTTCTGGCACAAAATGGTATAAAGCTGTGAGTCCCCAGTGTAGACATGCCTGAGCTCTCGGTAGTAGCAGAGAAGACCCAGAAAAAGAGGAAAAGTCATAAGAAAACAGAAACTGACCACAGCCCTGTACCAGAACCTGGGAGTGACTGATGAGGATTGCAGAATAAATGGCCCTGGGTTGAAACAACAGCTCTAGACACGGCCTGGCTTTGATGAATGAGGCAGGGACCAAGACAGAGAGAGACGCTTCAAACTTCCCCTTGTGCCTCTCAATCGCAGGTTCTGTTCCCTCATCCTCATGCCCAGCTCCACTGCCTCCCTCTTCCAAACCTGAGCAGAAACCACAAATTCTAGAAAGCACAACATTAGTGTGGGTGAGAAGAGACTTAATTGGTAGCCCAGTACAGCCCTCTAAATAAAGGCACGATTGCATCGGGATGAACCCTGATAGCAATGCACACTGGCAACTGGCTCGTTCAAGTTCAGCGTGCCAGAGAGTCGGGCAGTGGGGGGAAATAGAAGACATCACTCCAGGAGAGCAGGACTCAATGGGTAATGAACAGCCTAACACGGAATAGGAAATCGGACTGGGAGGAAAAAAGCAAACCGACACACCCCAAGCATAATAAGGGAATCGGACTTGTAGCAAAAAAAAAGGTAGAAAATGGGCAGATGGAAGTTAAAATGCAACAATAGTTGCAAAGAAACCCAACGCAAGAGAGAAAGGATTCCAAGAAAATAAATGCACAGCGGAAGTGATGTGCACGTTGGAAACAGTTAAAGGACTGGATGGACCGTGCAGGGAATCCATTTGGTGCCCCCATCAAAGGAAATCAGAGAGAAAGAGCATGGAAGGAAGGCAATTCTAGCTGTGGAAAACAGAGAATGGAGCGATAACGGGGGTTCCTGAAGGAGAAGGCAGAACAGAACAGAAGTGGAAATCAGAAGTAACAGAAGTCATTCCTAACCTAAAGAACAACTGTATAAGCAGATCAAATGGGCTTCTGGCTTTCTTTAAAAGTCAATTAAAAGAGACCCACACCGACTCATACGCTTGCAAAACATTTCACTACAATACATTCTCTTTCATTTAAAAAAAAAAAATTACACATATAAGCACCCAGGCAAGATTAACCAGGTTGCCTGGAAACTACAAAACATCTGTCAGGCCTCAGATTTCTCCAAAGCTATGCTACAATCCAGTGAGATACTAAAACAATGCCTATAGAATTTTGAACAAGAGAATGCTACCATCCAGCTGTTTTATGCTACCAATTTATCTTATTTACCTTATGCCACGTCAGAAAGGGATTTTCAGATATGTGAGCTCTTAAATACACAGGAGACTCAAGAAAGTCTCTGGCATTGGTAACCCAACAATCTAAAGATTAAGAGTTCCAGGAAGGCCCGAAGTGACTGGTGGTGAAAAACTACGCAGTCACAAGAGATAAACGCTGGGCAGAAACTTGGTTATGAAACTGTATCCACAGACAGTGAAGGGACATGGCGGGGGGGTTGGGTAGGGAGGGTGGAAATGTTTACAATCTTATGGTGGTGACGGTGACACAATTCTGTAAAGATATTACAGATCATTCAATTGTGTACTTAACATAAGTAACTTGTGTGGTGAATGCTACCTCCAAAAGCTGTTTGTATTAGTCAGAGTTTTCTAGGGAAATGGAACTGATAGGGTATATAGACAGAGAGAGATAAGATTACAGAAATAGGCTCCCACAGTTATGGAAGCGCGAGGTCTCATGATCTTTTATTTAAATTTTTCAGTTACGGTTGGTAGTCAATGTTCTATTAGTGTCAGGTGGAGAGCAGAGTGGTTCGACATTTAAATAACGTGCAGAGTGCCCCTCCGATATGTCTAGTACCCACCTGGCACTGTACATAGTCATCATGATATTATTGACTATACTCCCTACACTGCACTTTCCTTCCCCGTGACCGTTTTGCAACTGCCGATTTGTTCCTCGTGGTCTTCCCCCACATTGGAAGGTGCCCACCAGTGGCATTAGTAAGGGTGACTTACACTCAGCACACCAACTCACATGCTAACTCCCTCCATGAACACCCTCACAAACACACCCAGAAATACTGTTTTCCCAGCTCTCTGAGCAGCCCTTAGCCTACTCAAGTTGACACATAAAGTTAACCAACATGTGGCTGTAAAAACAAAAATCATCTCATCCAAAGGGGAAAATCTATCATGCTAAATATAATTACATACAAGTTGTCTGGATTTTTAAGGCCAGCTTTGTATGAGAGCCTAAGAAGTAGGCAAGGCAAGTGAAAGTGAGCTAAGTACCTCATCCCCGCCCAGGTGCCATTCCTTCACCCTTGACTCTAACCATCTGAAAACGCTGATTCAAAAAGCTTTTTTTTGAACCCTGACTGGTGTAGTTCAGTGGATTGAGTGTGGGCTGTGAACTCGAGGGCTCACTGGTTCGATTCCCGGTCAGGGCATATGCCTGGGTTGCAGGCCAGGTTCCCACTGGGGAGCATGCAAGAGGCAACCACACATTGATGTTTCCCTTGTTCTCCTTCCCTTCCTCTCTCTTTAAAAATAAATAAAAATTCTTTTTTTAAAAAATAAGCTTTTGAAAAATGAAAGGTATATGACATTCGCCTTCCAAACACTGGAAAAGATCAAAGGTAAAGAAAATACAGTCCACATAACAAAGGAAAGGAAAGAGCAACAGGGCTTTTTTTTTTTTCAGTAGAAAACACTTATGTCAGAACGAACAGCAAATATAACAATTATAACGCTAATTATATTAGTCTCCCTAATTAAAAAAATTAAAACCCTCAAATTGAAGCAAAAGACAAATTATACCTAAAGCAAAGTAAAACAAATAGGATACGGGCAAAAAAATGAGAAACCTAATTTCTCGAGCTGATGAAAAATATAAATATTGCAAACCAAGAAGCGTCATTTTAAATGGTTACTTTTTTATGTTCATTGCAACAAAAAGAAGACCATGGTATATTTTTAAGTCGGAAAAAAAGTACCATTTTTTTACACATGTACAGGATGATCCCCTGGTGAATTGTGACGAGGTGTGTTCATATGCGTGCATACCCCAAAAATAAATGAAGGACGTTCACCAAGATGTCAGAAGTCGATTTAAGGAGTATGTATGGTTTTGAAAGGTAGGGGGTGGCGGTCTGATTAACATTTTTAACAATGAAGATATAATATATTCAAGCACGCGTACACAAAGGACCTTGTCCATTTGAAGAGAGAAAACAGTAAACACCACTTAGTGGCATGTATCCAGAGAATCATTTGTATTAAAAACAGTAAAATTGACAGTGAATATATAAATTCTCATAAATTCTTCAAAACCAGTTACAGTGTGCCAAAATATACATGAGTGTAAAGTTAAAACTAAAACAATGGAGAAAAGTTTAAAAGCTTGTCATAATGATGAGGCAGCTTTAACAGACAAGTAGTCCTTACCAGATCGAGCAGCCAGAAAACCACAGGGGGGTCTGGGTAACGGTGTCAACACGATTACTCAACTGGCCAGTTAGTCTGGATCACATAATTACAACATAATTAAATTACGTTAATATATATATTGAATGGTATACATAGAAACAGAAAATGTTCCCTATTTTTAGTGCCCATGGAATATTTCTTAAAGTTTATTTATAATTAGACCACCTGAGAAATTGCTAAGCCATGCCCTTAACTACAACTCTGCCAAAAATCGTAAGACTTTTGAATGCCAACTAGCAAATTCAAAGTCCATCAGGAAAAAATATGAGCGCCAGCCAAGAACGTTTTGAAAAGGTGAATGAGTATAGCGTGCCATGTCGGATACAAAATGTATCACAAAGCTATAACTAAATAGCATCACACCAGCATAGGAAAAGACTGACTGAGAGGATAATAAAATAGAAATTCCAAAATAAGGCCCAAGTGTTCATGTGTGTATGTGTGTAATATTATTACATTGTGAAATTAATGTGTCAAGTGCAGAGAAAAATGGCTACATTTAGAGAGATAACAAAATTAAATCTCCATCTCATCATAAAACAAATTTTAGATGAATTCAAAATTTTCAATTAAGTATTTTATAAAAATAAAACTATAAAGTGCTAGAAGAAAAGCACTTTAGTGATGCAATTTTCATAATCTCTCCAATGTAGTTTTTTCTAAATATAAACCATAAACGAAAAAGAATGATTGGTTTATTTTAAAACATAAACAAAGTTAAAGGGCATATTTATTTACAAATGGCAAAAATTATTTGCCACAAATATCACCAAAGTTTAATGGTCTTAATATAATGGGGGACCCCACCCCCAGAGTGGGGGAGGGGTTAAGCCGCACACTCGTGCATCGTGCATCGCCTTGCCAACCAGGGCCAGGCATACTGGGCAACGCAAAGGATTCTGGGGGAGATCATTTAAAAAGGAGCGTGGGGAGACACCACTTCCGTTTTTAATCTTCCCTCCTTCCTGGGCAGCCACGGACAGGAGGTCCTGGTCCCCAGGCATTGGGGATGGTAAGAGGGGAAGGGAGGGGGCCAGGGCATCTCAGCGGCAGGCCCAGCACTCCTCTTCCATACGGGCCTGTCCTTGGCCGCTCCCACCTGCTTTCAGCATAGGCCTGTCAGACTAAAATATTAGTTTGAGGGGTTTAATAGAGGGGGAAAAAGTACTAAACAGGACCAAAGTTTATGTGCCTTCAGTTCTAGAATCTATGTAGTAGTTGAAATGACAAATATTTAAAAAGCTATCATTGATGTCATACTCCAGATATTTTAGGCAGGAACATGCCATCATTTCAAATTATCTGATTGTTAAATAAAAGATTCCTTACTTTTCCACCAAACTCTTTGGAGTTTTGCCTGGCAGGCAGCAACCAGCAGGACCATCACCCGCCCGCAAGGGTTGGGTCAGTAACATTAATATATAAAGTTTGTATAAATTAGAGAACACTCCAATAGAAAAATGTATATGCTATTTGTAAAACAAATAACACATGAGAAAAATGTTTAAAACTCACAAAATCATCAAATAAATTAACAGTAGAGAAATCTGCCATATTTGACCTATAAAGTTATAACTTGTTTAAAGGTTGATATCCAATATAACTAAGGGTCAACAGGCAAACTCACACTTTTTGTGTGAAACTGTAATCTGGTTCAGCATAGGGGAGTTAAAACATATATTTCAAATGCTTCACAAATATTCAACTCTTTCTACCCGACAGCATCACTTCTAAGAATTTATCTCGAGTCACAAGGGACTTCCAAAGATAAAGAAACAATGAGTCACTGAGTGGTACTTAGGACAACAATAAAGCACAGTAAACCAGCTAAATAAACCATGGAACCTTAACGACTACGAGATGAAACACTATCAATCGTACACTGTTCCAAAGGGCACAGTAACGGTCCTGTACTTGAGAAAAATAATAATGAATGCATTGATACATGTGTGTTAGAACTCAAGCAGATAAACATATTTATTGAAATGTTAATAGTGATTCTCTGGGCGTGTCGATATTTATAAGGAGGATTTTGTGTTCTTTTCCAAACTTCAGTTTATGAATTTCCTACAAGCAACGTGTGCCACTTGCAAAGTGATTGTTAACATCACGACAATAGTAGTAATGGTACCATTCTGACAGTCACTCAGCGTTTTCTTCTTTCAAAAGCATTCATGAACTCATTTTTCCCCCTCAGCATGAAAAGACCGTGGGTTCCCATTAATGGAAAAAGACGAGGCTTGCCATCCCCACGGGACAGTTTCAGGGGGATGATTACAGCTGCTATGACAACAAGGAGAGGACGTGACATCACGTAATGATCCAGGGCCTGCGATGTGCCCATCCCAGCACAGAGCTCGCACTGCCAGCTGGGAATCCAGCAGAGACCTCATTAAGGGCATCTGCTCGGTAATTACTGCAAGTTTCCTGTCCTCACGCATCCAACTCTGAAAACAGCCCGACCACGAGACTCCAGCTCCCGAACCACAGAGGGCCCTCACCCCCACTTGTGCAGAGCTCAGAGTGACAGCCCCCAGAGACCCAGGGTCAAGTGTCCGCACAGTTTGTAGACGCAACTTCGATCACAGGGGACCCGGGAGGAAGAAGCCACGGGAGGACTCTGCTGCAGACAAGCCTCGAGGTGTGTAACTAAGGGATGTGATGTTGCCCCTCCTTAGCATGTTTAAATATTGTCATTTCCATTAGAGAAAACCTAATACGCCTCTAACCCAGGGCCAGAAGAGCAAATAGGTAGGAGTACACAGCAGGCCAGGGGATCCGCTGCAACATTACAATGCGTCACGGACTCTCCCACGACGATGACTATGAAGTCCCAAGTCCCTGTTCGCACAGTGCTCTGTCTGCTCAGAGGAGGGGCAGGCTGCTCTACT
This sequence comes from Macrotus californicus, assembly GCA_007922815.1. Taxonomy (NCBI): domain Eukaryota; kingdom Metazoa; phylum Chordata; class Mammalia; order Chiroptera; family Phyllostomidae; genus Macrotus; species Macrotus californicus. Next base: position 12,183 of record VMDR010008023.1, read on the forward strand.
GTGAAGAGCCAGACCTGGTCTCAAGTCCCAGCCCTCGTATTCGATCTCCTGAGCCTTGGGTTCCTCGCCTGTAAACTCAGAGTAATAATGAGTGAAAAGGGTTGTTAAAAATTAAATGTAAAGCTCTGATGCTCGAAAAAAGTTCCCCTAAAAAATGTTCACAGAAAACCGGATGGATGGGTCAATGAATTAACTGGTCCCTCCTTACATCTCCGCGGGACCAATGCAAAGCTGCCTCGCTCTCCAGCCAATCCGCCTGCCAGTCATAACAAGAACATATGCTGGTGTTCTTTTACAAGCTGTTTATCTGCCTAGAATGTTCCTAAAAATCTCTCCCCTGCCCATCCCATCCTTGGCCTCATGCAGTCCAGTGACCCCCAAACAAAGCCAGACATCAGAGACTTTCCATAACTGCACATGCCCGAGCCCCATCCTCTAACTAGAGAATCAAAGCATGGAGCTCAGAAATCTCTAACAAGTGCCCCCTTCGGTTCTTACACAGCCAGCCCTGCCCTGGAAGTACTTGAAACCCACTGACCTAGTAATTCTTTAAAACTCAGTTCAAGGATTCTCACACGCTGCTGCTGGGATTGCAAAATAGTGCAGCCACTTTGGAAAATAAGTTGGCAGCTCCTTAAAAATTAAACACGAACTCACCATACAACCTGGCAATTCCATTCCTGGGTATCTACCCAAGAGAAGGAGGACACCTGTGCACGCAAAGACGTGTACATGAATCTTTTTAGCAGCATTATTCATAGCCAAAAAATGGAAGCAACCTGTGTCCATCGATTGGTGAATGGATAAACAGATGTATCATATATACCAACATAATGAACACCATTCAAAATAAAACAATGAAGTGGCTATCCATGGCGATTGATTATACAACTCTGAAACCTTACTAAAAATCATGAACTGCATTTTCAAAGTGAGCAAATTTTACGGTATATAAATTACACCTCCATAAAACTGATCGAGGAGAATGGAAATGAGGAGGGAAGAGAAGGCAGGAGAAACTGAGCCCACGCCCTCACCGACTCCTGCAGATGGCGAGCCCGTTCCACCCTGTGCTACACTGATCCTTCATAAATCCTCCGAACACCGAGCCCAGGGATGTTATTTTTTAATATCGGTCTCCCCCTAAGACCACACACTTTTCAAGAAAGAAAAAATTGTCTAACACCTCCTTAGATTTGCAGGGCAGTCAACAGGTGCCTAGCCAACGTCTGTTGGAGCACGCATGACGGAGCGACCCACTGAGCTTTCGGTAGAAACAAACTGTAAGAGGCACATGGTCCTAAGAGCTTCATACCCAGTCTGCCTCCCTTATAGGTGGTCACAAACCCTGTCATCGGGATGCTAAGAGGAGATGTTGGTTGTCTCACAAGTGCTTCAAATTTTCACCAAAGACATGTCCCACAGGTGTTAATAAGAGCCCTTCCTGCCCTGACCAGTATGGGTTGGTGGGTTGGTTGTCTGGAGCGTCATCCTGTAAACCAAAGGGCATGGGTTCAAATCCCAGCAGGGCACATACCGAGGCTAGGGATTTGGTCCCCTGTCGGGGCATGTGCAAATCCTGATTGATGTTTCTCTCCCTCTCTCTCTCTCCCTTACCCTCTCTCTCTAAAATCAGTAAAGCATATCCTCAGGAGGGCAGAAGGGAGGGAAGGAGGGAGGGAAGGAGAGAGGGAAGGAGGGACCCATCCCTGACAGCGCCCATGCATAGGCAGGCTCACACGTAACCATTTTAACATCTGAAGGGGTGGGGAAAGAGGGAGAGAAAGTTCATGTGGGGGTGGGGTGTATGTTTGTGTATAAAGTGTGTGTGTGTGTGTGTGTGTGTGTGTGTGTGTGTGTAACTGGAGAGACTGCACTGCACAGGCCATGCCGTGAAGTGCTCAGGTGAGCTGCACCTGGTTCGTGGGGTACCAGGAATCGGAAGCCGAGGTGAGCCCACGAGAGGGCTTAGGCACTGAGTTAGCGAGCACAGGAGCTGGGAAACTGTAAATGCCTGTTCGTGCAATTACGGTTTAAAAAGCAGGTAACAGAACATGTGGGGATCCCACCTAAATACCAAACTGCAACAGACCTCTAGGGGAACCTGGGACAAAGAAAAACATGGAAGCAGTCACCTAACTATTAACAGAGGTCATCCCTGAAAAATGAGGTTTCCTTTCCTAAATTCCTAAAATGAACATGAATCATTTTTACAGGCAAGTAAAATTAATAATCCTGTCTTGATTTTCCTAAAGAAGTGAAGTAATTAGGAAGAGGAAGAGAGCCTCCAGCCCCCACAGACCACCTGCCTTTCCGGCGGCCTCACAGCTGGTCTGGTTTGTCCCAGGGGAGAAGGCCTACCCAGGAGGGTACAGGAAGGCTCAGGGACAAAGGAGGGATGCTATACACACAGTGGCAGCTTGTTACCCCACAACAGCAAGAGTGGCCAATGCACACTGCCAGACTAACTCCCCACAGTCTGACCAGAGCACGCTTGGGGGCACACACATCTGATGGTGTCTCTTCTGCTCTACAACGGTTTGCTGCCTTCCCCTGCTCTTGAGGAAAAAAAACAAAACCTTTCAGCTGACCTACAAGAACTTCCGCCCACCTCTCCAGCCTCTTCTTGACCCATATCCTTCCCCTACCCACCTTCTAGCCAAGGACCTTTGCACAGACTTTCCACTCCACCTGGGTGCTCCCTCAACCCCTTCACCAGGGAACCCCCCCAATCCCACAGACTCGGTCCCTCCCACTCTCGGGCCCACGCACAGCACCCTGGCCATCCCTCAGAGGGTACAGCACGGTCATCCCATGCTGTGTCCATGGGCTCTGCTGGGCTAGTCAGTTTTACTCACACTGGATCCCCTGTGCCTAACACGGTAGCTGTCCTGTGGCGGGCACTCCATGAAGAAAGGCTAAGTGACCGACTACAACCATGGGCAGGCGGGGACACTACAAAGTATGAGCCTAGAGAAAAGCAAAGGCCAGATCACGGAAGGCCTGTGAGCCCTATTTGGGAATACAGGCTCGATCCTGCCAGCAGTGGGAAGCTCCGGGACGGTTTCAAAGTGGAGGGCAGTAGGGTCGACCGCACGTTCCAAAAGGACATTCTACCTGCCGTGTTGAGAGGAGCTGGGAGGGGAAGGGAGTTGAGAGGGAGGTCGCGAGACCACTGGGAAACCCTGCGACAGGCTCAGTGAGAGAGGGGAGGGCTTGAACTGAGGCCAATGAGAGGGAAGGGAAAGTACCAGCAGGAAAGGGTTTGAAGCAGAAAACGCAGAGCCCCTGATGGCTACTGCGAGGAGGTGGGGGCGGGACGCAGGGAGAAAGAATGGAAGCCGGTTCTCAGATTTCTGGCTCCAATGCCTGAGCTTTCTGTGCTGCAGAAGCTGGCCTCGAGTCATGGTTCTGAAACTGGGCCCTTTGACCTCTGGAAGCCCCAGTTTCTGCACCTGTAAAATGGAGCTGCTCACGGGTCTCTTGTGGGGTCATTGGTAGAATCAAATGAGTTGATATTAGGGGAACCGCTTCACAAAGGGCAAAGCCTTATTATTACCGTCATTACCATGGGGACGAACCTGAATGACAGCTGCCTAGTGGGAACAGCCTCCTGAAACAGTCACTAAAACCAGACTCCCAGTCCTAACAACCGGCCTGAATTCTACCTCGTTTAAAAGCTTCACGGGCTTACACAGTGGCCTCAGGAATGACCCAGATGAGAAAGGCAGAACTTGCATCTTGTTAGAGAGCTGGGTTTCCCCAGGGCCCGGCAGGTGGTTGGGATCTGGTGCTGCTCAGAGCCCGGCTGGCCTCCCCTTCAATACTCACTGACTTCAAAAAATGTGAAAACTTAATGTAACTTCCAACTGTTAAAGGGAGATGAGTCACTCAACACAATGGGCCTTTCTTGGAAATTGTGAGCAAATGACTTTGAAATAAAAATCCATCCATTTTCCCACCCGCTGCCTAAATCCCTCTGTGTTAATTCGAGGTCAAACAACACCAGCCCTCTCCTGGGGCCTCCAGGAGAGACAGAGCTTCCCAAGGGCTGGAGGCTCCCCCTCCTTTGTGATTCCAGGGCCAACATCTAAGCCAGCCAAGCCAGCCAAAGCACCTTCAGGTTTTGCGGGAGGAAGGAGAAAAGGGAAGGGAAAGGAACGAAAATTTATGAGCACCCGGGATGGTCTCATTCCTGGACCAGGACTTAACATGTCTTATCACATACCGACATTATTGGTCCTACTTTGCAAGATTCAGAAAGAAGATTCCGAAAGGTGGAGAGAGCAGTTTGATACTTCATAAATGGTGTGCACCAGAGCTCAGCAACCAACGTCTGGTCTTTCGAACACATGCACTACCCTCATTCTTTGAGACGATCTCCGAAAGTCACGATGTCTGATGAATAACACATACAGTTCAGCAGGTCCGACGTAGCATCCCCCAATAAAAAATAAATAAAGGGTAAAAAAGGGACTAGCACTCACCTGAACGATGAGGACCTCCTTTGAAACCCTCACTCATCAGTCACTGCTCCAGCGGTGACCTCACTTCAAAAAGCTGAACTAGGCCGTCTATGAAAATGCTCTTTCTTTAGGGCTAAACCAGTCCTTGTAGTCATCCGTGCAAGATAACTGATCCTTCTCCTAAGTTCCCAAGCCCACAGAACCACACCGGAGCTACTCTGGGCTGTTATGGAGGAGAGGGGAAGCCCAGCTCTCTGCATCAGAAGCAAGAAAAGGTGGGAGTCATCAAATCAGTTCGTGTAGTTCGGGCTCAGAGAATCGCAGCATCTGTGGACCAGCACACACGGAGGTAGTCTTGGGTGCCTGGGGCCTCTGGCCAGCAGACACTGCCCTCCCACAAGTAAAAACCAGCCGCCAGGAACTCGGCCTCCAAGCCTCCCTGGGGCTCCTTGGGGAAGGCCAAGGCCAAGCTCCTGCCACAGGAGCCTGCCTGCCAAACAGCTCAGGATGTGCCAACCGGTTCTTCCCAGAGCAGCTGGCACCAATTACCCAAACCCAGCTGGAAGCCCTCAGCGGGGGTGAGGCAGGAGCTCCAGAAGCCAGGCCTGGTCGGAAATCCTGCACTAAATCAAAGACGGCCTGGCAGCCGAGCCGGCCCCTTGACATAGTGGCTGGTGGGGGGCTGTGGGAGGCAGCAGGGGGCAGGCTGGGGAACACAGTCCAGGAAGCAGCTGTGGGGCTGGGACCCTTGCCTGCTCCCTTGATTTCAGAGCCTCTCCACCTCACAGCCAGCCGTGGTTGGGCACCTGGAGTGCGCCAGGTCCCTACATTCCTCTTCCTGCTGAACTCACCAACAGCACAACAGAAGGAAGTGTCATCCCCACTGGCCAATGAGGGACCTGCGGCTCAAAGAGATTAAGGATCTTTCCTCAAGCACCGGACAGGAACTGCCCAGGTCTTCTGCGTCACTCTCCTTTCAGAAACCTAGCCTCCTGGCGAAGGAGAGCTAAGCATCTGAAAAGGGACGCCCTTTGCAAAGCCATAGCAAAGGATGCCCTGAAAGATGAGTAACTGGTTGAAGAGAGAGGAGAGTTTGGAGGTCCACTGAGGATTCATCAAGAACAGCATCAGACGCCGACACCCAAGGACACAGAAGTGAGTGCCTCTTGGCAGGAAGGGCAAATCTTGAACAGCTGAAAATAGAAGGCCAAGGTCATCCTTACAGCTTTCAAGGATGAATATATATGGATGTTTGATCCAGAAAGACTCAGAGCTGATTATTATTTTTTTATTTTTATTATCATCATCATCATGTTAACAATATTATGAAAATATATCATGAAGAGTATATATTATGGATATGTAATAATATTATTAAGGCAAAAATGTAGTAACATTCATTTAGAACCATATATCAGGTGTTGTTCCAAGTGCTTAATGTACACCGACTCATTTCATCATCCAAAACCTAGGAGACAGGCAATACGGTTATCTTCCTTTAACAGGTGAACACAGTGAAATACAGAGAGGTTCAGCAACTTGCCCAAGGCCACACAGCAAATGGACTGTGAAGCCAAAGTTCAAAGGAAATCAAGCTGCCAAACTGATGCTCTTCACCTCTACGCACAGTCTCTCAAACCCAGTGGGACCCATGCAAGGTGCTTCCATACTAATACACAAATATATAGCCCCATTCATTGTTCAAGACAAACAGATCCAGTAACGTGAATTAAAGAGATAAAGGCTTCAGACCACATCGGAACGGAATGAGAGCTAGGCCTGCAGCAAGCAGAAACACTCAGAAATGCCCCCGTCCCCCCATTTCCCACTTGAATTTGATGTCACAAAGGGAAATGGCAGCTACACACCGACATTTGGGTTCCTTCCTTGAGTCTAGTTCAGTGACTATTTCTATATCAGGAAGAGACGCCAGTCTTCCCGCTCTTATTCCTCATACAGAACACGTCCCTTCTGACACTTCTGGTCATCGAATCTGTGGGGTTTTCTGCCCACCAGGAAACTCTGTGACATCAGCTGGGCATCCTACAACTGACCTCCACCCTGACACAACCCACCTGGAGCCAGCGTCAGACCCCATGGGTTAAGGGTTCAGTCACATGAGAGACTGCCCCCAACTGCCAATGCCGATCACAAGTCGTACGACCCCAGGCTCCCACAACGTCTGTCCAACTCGGCTACAAATCGGAGGTGCCCCTGACCCCTCCGCCATGGATTGTATTATTTCCTAGAACAGCTCACAGAACTCAGAGGACACTGCATTTGCCAGTTCATTAGGGGACGTGATGAAGGATATGGATGAACAGCCAGGGGAGCAAGGGGTGGGATGGGGGAGGGTTCCAAGGACAGGAGCGTCTATCCTCTGAGGATTGGGGTGGTCACCAACCTGAGAGCTCCCCAGGCCCCACAGTTTTGGAATTGTCACGGAGGCTTCATTTCCAGTCCTTCTCCCTCTCTGGAGAAGGTGGGGGAGGAGGGCTGGCTGAAAATGCCAGGCTTCTAACCATGGCTTGGTCTTTCCAGGGACCAGCTCCTGTCCCACCCTGCCCCTGCCCCCGCCCCCGCCCCACAGGAGCCATCCAGAGTCCTGCACAACACTGGATCCGCACCATAGCTCTGTAACTACGGAGCATGCTCCCCATTTCACATGTAAGGAAACTGAGGCTCAGAGAGGGGAAGTGACTTGCCCAGGATGCAGAATGGGGACTAGAAGTCGGAGGCGACTGCCAGAGCAGGGACATGAGCTCCATTTGATGACCCCCTTCTTCCACAGGCCACTCCACCCCGCTCTGCTCCAGTCTTCAGAGAGCTGTGCAGAGGAAGGGAGAGTCAGGGCAACTGGTACCGACAGACAGCCGTGGAATAGTTCACCTCAGATCCTTATGCAGCTCTTTGCTCCCCACCATTACCCCAACCAGGAGTACAATGCCCAAAGGTCTTGCCCCCTGCCCCACTCGCCCAGACAAGACACTTGGCCGAGAACGCCAAGATTAGTCTGGGCTGAGAAAGTCCTCAGTCATGTGCCCCAAGGGAGGCCAGGCCTCTGTGCCTGGGCTGGAGAGTGGGCCACCCCCTAAGTGCATGCAGCCAAGTCACCCGGGCCTGGACCACCCACAGAGGCCTGCCCACCCAGGAACTCCTCTAGGAGGAGTATGGGCCAGCAGGCCTCCCCACTCAGCATGGTTCCCAGCTCCCGGCAGTTCAAGGGCAGGACAGGGCACCCTCACCCCAGCCCCTTGGGCCTCTGCTTGCTGTCTAGGGGCCCCTTATTTTTCCTCCTCTGGGAGGATCTCACAGAGAGAAACACAGAGGCAAGGGAGCTGGTGGCAGTTGCTACAGGAAACGCATCCCTCTGTTAGCAACACCTCCTTCAGTACAGGCCTAGAATTTTCCACAACACCGCCAGGTCCACTGTTGAGGGAAGCAGCTTCTCTGTTCTACACGCCCCTCCCATTTTACACCCTCCCAGCCCTGGCTTCCCCCATGTCCCTCTGACACCCCAGAGGCTATCACCGTGGGAAGAAGGGAAATGGGGGCCCCATAGAGCCTCACTTTCTCATCTGCAAAATGAGAACCAAAAGAGAGCGAAGGAGGCCCTCTCAGGTGATTAAAAAAAAAATGCTTTGTGTTGTGCAGAGATACTTCCCATTTTGGGGGAGAGTGTGTGTATTTTGGGCAGCCTCATAGAGAAAGTACGAATTTGTGAATTGACTTAATACAAACCCAAGTAGACACCCAAATCCCGGAGGGCAGGGCAAAGATGGCACCACCACCTTTCCCCCTACCCCCAGCCACTCACTCTGCTGGTCATCACAAGCACAGCCTTGGTGGCTTCCTGGGGAGGGAGGGAGCTGTCGAATCACGGGGCCCCGTAACAGCACCTTCTGGGTGCCACACAACCTGTCATGTGTCTGAGACCTCTTCGCTGCATACCTGGCTCCATGACCTGAGAAAATGGTGCGAAGAGGTCAAAGGCCATTGGCCCTGGACACAGGAGCCCAGGGCAGCAGGAGGCAGGTTAACAAACCTGGTTTCTTCCACCTGATCCTCCTGGAATGAGCCCCACCCCACTAGCAAAGGTTGGCTCTCTCTGGTTTCACCCCAGCCTGCACTGGCTTAGCAGAAACTCCCCAATCCCTCTTCATGGAGGGGGGCAGGGGGGCTGGTCCCAAGGCTCAGGCCCAAGTCAAGTCCACTGTGGGAGGCAGCGTGGTACGGACAAACCCTGGCCTGAGGGGTCAAGACAGCAGTGGCTTGAACCTAACTCTGCCACTAGCCAGCTTGTGACTTTCGGCAAGTTACAACCTCTCGGGGTCTTAGAAGTTCTTTCCCCTAACATGGGGTGCCAACAGCCCCCTTTCAGAGTTGTGGTGAGCAAAGCACCCAGCTCCGTGCCCACACCTCACAGCTGCCTCTTCTTAGCACAGCCTTGGCCACAGCATCCCAGAGTCCCTGCAGGCAGGGCAGAGGTCGGTGCTGGAGCCCCAGGCTTGCATGTCAGGGGGACCCCCAGTGTTTCTCTGTGGGGGTGCTATCGGTGTTCAGGGCAATTTCTCACTGTGCAGAGCCATCCCCACACAGAACATTAAACTCCTCTGTCCTCTGCTCACTGCAGAGACTGTCCCCAGTAACCCGGCATGGTGACTCCCAAAAGTGCCCCAGATAACACAGCCCCTGGGAAGTACCACCCCTGCTAGAGAACCACAGGGGAAGCCTTCTCCCTCCCCAGTCTGCACCAGACGTGGACACCTCCTCCTAGCCCAGAAATGTCCATTCTCAGAGAGAAATTCTGTCAGGAGCCCTCCAAGGAAAGTCTTGTTGACCTAGCGGATGGGTCACACCTCCCTCCTGCAGGGTCCCCGAGACCCCCACTGTCCTCATAGGCCTCCCCTGGTAATACTCTCTGAACACGCCAGTACCTAACGTGACAGGAGTTCCTTCAGTAACAGAGTTCCTTCCGTGACTGCTCTGACCCAGAGAGTCTGCATAATTAGAGGAAGTGATTCCCAACGACAAAGGATCGGACACCTGAGAAAAGGAGAGATCCGGGGACCACAGGGATCTCATCAGGCTCCTCTTCCACCTGGAGGAGGGGAACTGTCCACCTACTCCTTCCTGCTGAAGCCGTGTGACAAGCTGGCAGCCACAGGTGTGGGCCACAAGACATCTATGTGTTCTCAAAGCAAGTCCTGACTGCCCGTGTCCCACACGGACGTTGCAGGAATGCAAGTCCTCAACCCTGGAAGAAATATTTGTAATACACATGCCAGACAGCACTTGAAAAGTATACACACACGCACAAAGATAAGTGCATGTGTGTGTATAATGTATATATTTATATATTAGTTATTTAATTATTATGTAATTAATATGCAGTAGTTATATAATACATAGTACAGTGATTAATATCTCATAATTATCATTATACATCATATAGTTAATACATGGATTACATGTGTAATGAATAACTATTCTACCCATTATGAGAACTTGCAAATTAATAAAAGATAAACTTCCCCAGAGGAAAAACATACAGGCCAAGGACGTGAAAAGGCACCCTCACAAGAGAAGTGAAACACACACGGCAGTGAGATGCTACCTTCCACCTCTCACACCAGCAGCTTTTTTCTAAGTCAAAGTGCCTGGTACTCATGACAGTGTGTGAGTAACCTGATGGACAGCTGGTGGGAGTGTAAACTGGTATTTCCAGAGGCGAGTTAAGCAATATGTTTTAAAATCCCCCAAAATATACATAGTCTGGGACCAAGCAATTGAACTGCTAGAAATCAATCCTGGAAGAGTATTCGTGGATGCGCTCAAAGATTTTGTCTTTTTCCAGTGTTTATTCTGGAAAACTTAAAAGCAGCCTAAATAGCCAACATGAGGAGATTCATGAAATATTCTATATACAGCAGAAACAAATCTAACAAGAAATATTTGATTATCAAACATTATGATTGCATTTTGTTTAAGAAAATTGGACTTATTTTGAGCTTAGACTTAATTCTGGAAGTACCGTGTCCAGCCTGTGGCCCATTGGGGTCACTTCATTAGAAGGATCAAAAGGGGTCCAGAGGTGAACTCCTGTCCCTTGGTCTCTTCAGGCCCTGAGCAATTTCCTGCTCCACCTCCACGCTGGCACCACCCCCAAAAAGCAAATTAACATACCCCTCATTTTCAAAGGCTTGGGGGCCTGGCTTGGCCCTGCTGCTCTCCAAACTGACATTCCAGGCTCCCTAGCCTCCCAGGCTTCGCCCACCTCCTGGAAAGGTGAAGCAGCAAGCCCAGACCACTGTTTGAAAACAGCGCCCAGCCCAGGACCACAAGCATCAAGAAGCCATCTCTTCAAGTTCAGCTTGTGGAGGGTCAGCCTGTGGTCCTGCTCCCTCTAATAACCACGGTGATACCTCCAGCTCCCTCCTGTACCCCTCCTGGTAGAGGGTTGAAAGAAAACAGTGGGAGATCAGAGGACAAGGGGCAGCTTTTTCGCAAATATTTCAGCATCCCTCCCTGCCTGCATTCTTTCCCTCTCTCTCCCTCTCTCTCCCCGCCCCCCTCTCTTTCTCCCTCAACTTTTGCAGAAACTACCACCCAGTCTCTCTCTCCGTGAATCTACTTCTATGTCCGTCTCTCTCACCCTCTGCACCTCTCTAGTTTCTGTCGCTGTCCACCCTGTCATTCTGTCTATTAGTCTCTGTCTTGGCATCCGTCTGTCTCTATTTCTGACCTGGTGTCTCGGTGTTTCCATTAATGCCTGTGTCTAGCAGTCTCGGTCATTCTGTCTCTCGGTGGGTCCCTCTGTGTGCCTGTGTCTCGGTGTCTATCATGTCCACGTCCTTTCGTCGCTGACTTCCCTCTCGTTACTTCTATCTGCATCTCTCTGACTACATCCCTGTCTCTCTCCCTCCCGAGCTGAGTTACTAAAATCACAGCAAGGAAACCGAGCCCTTTAGAGATGCAGCTTCCGCGGGATGCAGGGTTAGAGCGGCGGGAGGGGCGCTGCGGGGAGCCCCAGTCGCAGGGACCCAGCCACACGCAGGACTTCCCCGGCCCTGTCGCCGCTCCCCAGGCTCCTGGCAAGCGCCTCGCGGCCCTGCCTGACCTCTGGCCACCCCGAAATCCCTCGTTTAGAAAGCACCCTCACCGCCACCACCAGAAAGAGCGCTTGTCCAAGCCACTAGTCGGACGGGGGAGGAAAGTTCTCACCGATGGTGAAGCTGTAGCCATCGATGCTGAAAGTGGCGCTCCTGCACTTTTTGAAGCCCTCTTTCCTGCTGCTGGCGTCCGTCATGGCTCGGCTCCGCCGGCCGGCGGGGTCCCCGGTCTCCCAGCGGCAGAGAACACAGCCCGCGCCCACGCCCCGCGCTCGGCCGCGTCCTCTCCCCGGGCTGCGCGCTCAGCCGGCAGGTCCGCAGGTCCGCAGCTGGTGGTGAGCTGGGAGCGGGGACAGCAGAGTCAGCTAATGCACTAGGCGCACAGCAGAGTCGGTCAGCATGGCAACTGCCCCGGCTCCAGTGCCAACTTCAGATACGACAGCAGAGCTGAGGAAGGCGGGCGGCACCCGCACCCGAGCGTGCGTATGCGGGCCGGTGGGTGGAAACCGAAATCCCCGTCTTTTCCGCCCGTGTCTCTGGGAGCCTCTGAAACCCGCGCGCTACAGGCACGTCTGTTTTCTCTCTCAGCTTCGCCTGCCCCTCTCTGGAGGCTGGTGGGGTTTGGGGACCCAAGGGAATGGCTCAGATTTGGCGTCGTGCTTCTAGATGTTTTCTCTGGCAGGCAGGAGAGCTCGCAAAAAGCACATGAACAGATGGAAAAGCAAACATTGAAGCCGGGCAGATGCTGCCAAAGTTTACTCCAAACAAGGAAGTAGGGAAAGCGCCACGCCCACTTCCTCCCAGCAGCTGTCCCCGTAACCAGCCTGGAGCCCCGAGACTACTTCTCAGCAGTCCCCGGCCAAGGGATGACTATCAAAGTAACTCCTATCTGGGGCGACGCGCGTTCACACAGAGGCCGTACGCTGTGCAATCCACAACCAAGCTCTAGCCCATTCCAAATGGCTCTTCTCAGCTCTTTCCAATTTGGTTGTGCCAAGTAGGATACTCCTGACATTTGAGGAGGTGGGAGAGATTGTAGCAGTCCTACAGCTAACCCTATGGTTACAAAAGAGGAAACTGAGGCCGAGAGAGACTTGCCTAGGGTCCCACAGCTAGAAAGTGGCAGCGTTTGGGCACAGGTGTTTGATTTCATGACACCCATCACTGGTCCTTCCGGTACCTGAAATGACTGCGTTGGGCAAGGTCTATACAGGGGCAATCCCTCCCTCCCGCCAGCAATCGGTCACCACACATTAGCCATGGCAGTGTTCTGGGTCAGCCACTGGGGGCTCACGTGCAGAAACCAGCGGCCAACCAAACCCGTAGAGTCCTCCCCCACTCCGGTGTAGTGTCGATGACAGTGCAATGTGTGCTCAAGCTATTGTGGAACCGCAATTAACTCAACCTCGTTGGTTGTGATGGAATGCGACACAGTGAACAAACTCTCGTCAATATTAAAAGAGTCAATCAGGCATATTCCTAACTGGCTCTCCAATTGAGTTTAGGGAGCAGTGAGTCCAGAATCCGACCAAAATTAGAAACCCTCTCCCCTGCCCCCACAAAAAGTCTCAAGTACTACACACATGTGCAGTACTCTACATAAAATTTCAGGGAACCCTCAAGCCCACCAGAACGCAGGATGATGAATGTCTCAGGAATTGAATCTCTTTAATTTGTCCACAAATTTTTATAGTAGTTAAGAATTTTTAAACGCCAGCTGTCATTGGAACTTTAGTCACAAATGCTGCCAGGGAAGACCTGGAACCCCACTCACATTGATCGTTCCCTTAGGACGATGGCAAGATTAATTGATCCACCAGCAACGGGTGTCACAGACCCTGTGGCACCTCTCAGCTCGGGAGTCCAGGGTGCTCCGACCCTGAGGTGTCTCTCCTGATTGGCCATAGGTCCGGAGGGGAATCACGAATGGAACTCTGTGGACAGACAAACCTGACATCTGGCTCTACCACTTATCAGCTGTGTGGCCTTGAGCAAGGAGCTGGACATCCCTGAGTCCTGCTTTCCTCGCCTCACACTGAGGACGGGGAGGGGGTGGGGGAGCCTGAGGCTCGCACTAGGCTTTCAGTGACTACAGTCATCAGGCAGCTCCCAACTTCATTACGTAGACACTGCGGGAGAGCCTTCTCCGTGACAATAATGTACAGGGTCTGGCACAAGTAATGCCCCTTTTTATGGCAAAATCTTTTATTACAAAATCATGAGGATGTAATTGTGTAACATAACAACATTACACTCAAGCACACCCTATGACATATTAGGCAAAATGTTCAAATTAAAATGATACATTACACCCATGTTACTACCCTACCAACCACACTCACGCAGGCGTTACTTCTGCCGGACCCTGTATTTCAGTTATTGTTATCATCGTTGATTTTATAAGAAAATTTTATATTCAATAGATTAAACACCATATCATATATTTTAATATAGTTCTCACTTTCCTGTTTTGCTCCCACATTTCTAAACCTGTAGCAGAAGCACTTGCCTTCTCTTGTACAATAAGGAGCCTGAAAGCCCTGAGTTCCAGTCTCCTAGAGCAAATTTTCGAGAGGACGATGTCCTGATGCAGTGGAAATTTTCCCTTGAGTTAGTAAAATTAAAACTTGGTATTTAACCGCTCTTAGCAGAAGAGCTTTTTTGAAATATAATCTGTAAAAATAATAACAATGGGATCATTTCTTGGTCCTCTCAAGACTGGTAAAAATATCTTGCCTGAACAATTAGAACTGTTTTTAAACTGCTTCTCCCCCGAATCATTATCTCTCTCCCTGGTGTTCAAGACTGCACACCTACAGGCCTGCTCAGCACGCTGCTTCAAGCTCCAGGTCTTCAAGCAGCCTTCCCGGTGTGGGGCTCCTACACCACACCCAGGGAAGTGCAATGCTGATGTTACATAAGCCGAGAAAGAGCGAGCTCCAGACCAAGATCAAGAGAAGCGTCGCTCTTTCAGAATTCTCCTCCAAGCATGCCTGTGAAGTAAGGAAACCAAACCAAGACATCCACGCAGATGTGTGGATGCTCTGCTCATGGGGTCCCAGCAGGGCCAGCAGACTAAGGCCCACAGGTCAAATCTGGCCCGTCACCTGTTGAGGTAGTCTTTGAGCTAAGAATGGGTTTTACATCTTTAAGTGTTTGAATAAAAATTCAAGAGAAGAACATGCCATGTGACACGTTGAAACCATATGAAATTTGAAGTTCAGTGCCCACAGAAAAAGCTGACTTGGAACATAGCTATGCTCGTTTATTTACATATTGTCCACAGCGGCTTTTAAACCGAAAAGCGGAGTGGAGTGGTTGTTCCCGAGACTCTACGGCCCAAAGAGCCAAAACTATTTAGTGACTACCCTCTACAGAAAATGTTTGCTGACTCCTGGATGACAGTACACATGTCACACCTGTCTGGGCTTGGATAAGCTCTGGCTTTATTATATTTCCTTTAAAATAAGTTTGAAAATAAATTGATCTTTTTTTAACTCCTGGAACGGACTCTAACAAGGAAGGCACACTCACAAATGTTTGTTGAAGGAAGGAAGGCAGGAAAGAAACAATATACATTTTACTAGTTTAATCCAGTCATTAGCCAAGATGAATTAATTATGCGGAGATTAATTTCTCCCGAGATGTCATGTTTGACCCTGGCTTCCTGCCAAGAAAGTTGAGTAGGAACTGAACTCAGAACCTAATGCAGTTCAGAGCTGATGGATCAAAGAGTGCCCTTCAAAATATAACAACTATTCATGGAAAAATCAAAATCGTGCAGGAGACCCCTCTGCATCCGGTGCTAATATCATGTCCTTGGATACTGCCTGGGTCACGGGCTGATACCTGATTCTCTATAAGGAAAGTGTCAAAGTCAGGTACTTACTGCTCATTGGTTTTTAAACCTCTAGAAAAATAACGACACACTATAAGTAGGACATGTTATCAAAAAGTCAACTTTCCAAAAAGATAACTTTTATTTGTCATACCAAAGAGAAGACGCCCCCCCCCCCCCGTATCTCATGGATGCACTTCAACTGTTCTCATACAAACAGCCGTCTACCATTGGGAATTTTCCCACAGCCAACGGCCCCAGAATTATTAACCCAAGTTCCCCCAATGACAGCACTGTGCACATCCTTCAAGGACACCCACTCAGCTGTCTGACAACCACTCCAAATTCCCGAAAGGGCCCCCTCGCAGTCCCTGGACCACAGAAACGGCTGCAGGCAGTGAAGTTTCTGACCTGCAAGCCTGCTCCTCGGGCTATAGCTGGTAGGATCCAGAGAGGCCTAATGAGTATCTTTGCTGGGAATAGGAATTGTGGGAGGTGAAGAGAAAGTTCCAGTACCGGCCCACACCCAGTTTCCAGCCAGTATCTGAAAATCAGCCCCTCCCAGATTCCAGGAGATGACCTACTACTGCCTTATCCTTTATGCCCTTTCTGTGTGTGACCCAGCAGAAGGGAGTTTCAGCACACTCCCTACAAGGAGGGACGTAGAAATGGAAAGAAAAATGAAGAATTAAACGAGCATCAGTGCGTGCCAACTCTGTGTTAGGCATTGTGCTAACCAGGACACAGTCCCTGGCTGGGGGGACTTTACTAGCAGAGTAAGCCCGCAAACAACCTGGGGAACCAGGGGTCGGAAGGAGAGAGTCTCAGAAAGTCTGTGTCTATGGAGGCAATCCCTCTTCAGCTATCACTGACTCCCTTCCCCACTTCGTTTTGCTCCTACCTTACGGCTGCCCGAGAGCCCGTTCTTTGTTTTTCTATCAGGTAGGGTTAGGGATGGCAGAGACCATCTGCATAAACAGGGAGGATAGAAAGCCAAGTGTCTCTACAGCCAAGAGTCTGCGGAAGCTGCCAGAAAGAGGCCCGGGGCCCTTATGGAGGACACAGGATTCCACCGGCACAGCGAGGCCATTGTCCTCTGTGATAGGATGGCCTCCACCTATGCTTCAACAGTTTTTCTGGGTTTACATGTGTTTAGTACACCTGTGGAAGTGACTATTTTTCAGCACCTGCCTTCAGTGACTCAAAAAATATTAACTGAGCTTCTCCCAGACCAAAACCTTCCCCACAATATTAGGTAGCCAATTAGAGTGCATTACATTTCTTTTTGCACTAAGAACTTGGGTGGGATGTTCCAGGAGCCTTTGCAGTTAGGAGATTTGGAGAACCGGACACACTGCAGTGGCGGTTGGGGGGAGCAAAACGATGGCCTTGAATTTCTTTTTCATAACCCAGAATATCAAGGCTGGACTGGTCTTCCCCCTCAGCCCACCTGGTTTGCCTAGAGACCTCCTTGTCATCCTTCAGTTCTCTGCCAATGTCCCAGGTCCTCCGGAAAGCAGTGCCTGCCCACCCTTCCAGGATGGAGGTGGCCCCTCCCTGTTAAGCCTTCCCCAGGACCCCATTCTCCATCTCCGTCTGAGAACTGTTGGTTGGCTCTCTGGTCACCGCGCAGGCACATGAGTGCTGGTAGCAAGGAAAGATCTTCCATCCCAGCCCCAGCACAGCGTCTGGCCCAAAACGGGCCCTCACGAGAACGCTTGATGAGTTAAGGAGTAAACACAGATGTGACATGTGATGCTCATGGCCAGGAGGTGACGTGACTGGGGCAGGACAGTCATTCTCAGTCCCTCCCTCTCTCCTCTCACTCTCCATCTCCCTCCACATTGCACTTGGGAGCCAGTTCAAAACACAGCTCCATAATAAATAGGCTAGCAGCATGTCAAATTAATAAAATAAAACAAAAAGCTCCTCTACTTGCTAGCTGTGTGAACTTGAGCAAGTTGCTTAACCTCTCTGAGTCCCAGTTTTTTCTTCTATAAAATGGAGATGTAATACTTATCTCATAAGGAATATGCAGGTTGTAATGAGATATTTATGTTAAAGACTTACCCTGAATATGACTCATAGTAAACTTTCAATAAATACCATTTTTAACATCCTCACAGTCACTAGGACACTAGGTCCCTTCTGTGCTTGTTTCCTACCTGGAGTACTTGAGCTGATCCGTACTCAGGGGCAAGAGGAGCAAGGCTCAGAGTTCACTCACCCCTGAGTCCAAGGCCCTGGAGTATCAATTGCCCCATGAGCAATGGAGCCAGAAGTTCAAGGTCTCCATCACTCAGCTGGGCTGCACACACTCACCTCCTGAGAGCTGGACATGGGGCTGGAACAGGGCCTGGCTCAGCAATGTTGCCAAGAGGCCACCACAGTCTACTCAGTGTGGTGATGCCAAGGGGATGGCACCATCCTGGAATGGGGAGGGGGACGAGGCCAGTGCGGGGGGGGGGGGGGGGGAGTAACCAAGCCTCTCCTGAGCGTGTGCTCTCTGATCCAGGCCTGTTGTTTCTCTTCTCTGGAGAGTACTGACTAATACACAGGTATAAGGAAGAATCTGGAGACGAAGGGGAACGGATGCAAGTGGCCATCAGGCAGCTTGAGAGGCCCTGGGAATCAGAGAATCTGCAGGGGTCATACTCCACACCACAGGGAAGGTCTGAAGGCCAAGGACAGTTTGAGAAAGGTGGCGTGAACTTACAAAGTCTTCCTTGCACAGAGCCCCTCCCTGGTAGGTCTGGAAGGGACCGTGAGCCTTCCCTGCTCCACTGCTGCCTTTCTCTCTGGGCTCCACTTAAACACTCCCTACCAGCTCTTCTCATTCAGACGCCCTTGAGGATTCCGGCACTCTGCCCTTCCTGGGGACCAACAGAAGGAACAAAAAACCCACACTAATATTTATTGAACACCTACTATGTGCCAAGTCCTTATCAGAGGGTATAGCTAGCCTCTGTAACAAACATTCAGTCTCAGTAGCCTGACACCGCAGTCAGGGCTTGTTTCTTGCTCTCCACAAACCCCAATATAAATTGGGGGTTGGGTTTTGTTCTGTGGAGTGATTGGAGTTTCCCCAACATCCCCTAGGTCCCCAGCATCTGCCACTGGACGCTCTGCATCTGACCGGGACAGGAAGGAAGAGAGAAAAGGTGGAAGACCATGAAGAAGGAGCTCAGGGACCAGAAGAGACACACATCCCAATTCTGCAGCCAAAGATTAGCTGTAGAGCCCCACCAAACTGCAAGACGGGGTCCGGGCAGCGAAATTAGGAAAGAAAAGAGGGTTTGGTAAACATGGATCCTTTGGAACCCTATCCTCTCCACTGCTTTGAGCAAATCTGACCTCCAGGTCACCAGGTGCAGACACGGTTTCCACCTGTGTGCCAAGAGCCGAGGGAAAAATCTGCTCTGATCCTGAATCCAAGCCTAGTCAGTCGAAGCTCCCACGCCCACCACCCTGGTAGACGTCACAGCTTCGCCCCGGAGGAGACCCCTCTTTTTCCTGTGGTCCAATGTTGGTGTGGTGGCTTACAGAAAGGTTAAAGGTGCAGACAATTCTATAATAGTATTCTATACTATTTTATAATAGTATATAGTATATACATATATAGTATAGTATAGTATCTATAATAGTATGTTATAGCTCTGGCTTTAGAAAGCCAACCAAAAGAATAATTCATTTAGTCATTGAAAATTACATTGTCTTGTGACAGATAGTTTTTTTCTTTCTGTAACTAGAAAACATAAATATAGGGGGAAAAAAAAAACCAGTATGTTAAGAGGCAAGGGGAACAGCAGGGAGAAATTGGGTGAATAATGTTTTCTGGTCAGCAAAATTCACCACTTCAGAGTTGCTTGACGGGGACCTGGGGAATATGGGACTAGGGTGAATACAGAGCATCCAAGGTTACAATCTGCACGGCAATAGGTCCCAGATGGACAGTCCATTACAGGGAGAATCAGCACGCACCTGTGCTGGGACGTGGGCAAGAGAGCTGAGGGGGCAACACGGGTCGGGCCACCATGTGCCAGGCGCTGTGCTGCGTACTCTGCACGTGCACCTATCTCATCCCCGGTCCTCCAATGAACAACAAAGACTGGAACTGTGGAGTTCGGATTTCTTCCTGTGGATCTGAAACCCCTGGGGAAGGTGACTGCTCTCAGTGGCAACCTTGGCAACAGAATTAGCAAGAGCACCAAGAACACTGGAACCAAAGAGAACAGACAGGCAGCCCAAAGGGGGACTTCTGACAACAGAGGGGATGCAAGCACCTAGCGAAATGACCTGTAATGGAAAGACCCTCCTCCGTCCATTGTCCACAGGCAGCTCCTTTCACCTGGGACGTCTTTCCAGCTTAGTGACTCTCCGCAAACAGAGGCGGCAAACGTGTTCCTTATCGTCAGCAAACGCGCACACACGCACACACATACACACGGCTAGGTGCACGTGCACACACCACCCTTGTGTTCTGGATGTGGTCCCTGCCGTTGATGATAATGATAAGGACGGTGGTGTTTTGGAGTAAAGATGAACCACGTTTCAGAAAAAGGCAATCTGCAGAGCAGGACACAATGTGGCTGCAGTCACGTGAAAAATGCACTTCTGGAAGACAGGGAAGAGAACGCAGAGCAGCAATTGTGACTGCGCTGGAGGACTGGGGCTGGGGGGCTCAAGGGCTGGGAGCTTGTAGTTTCAGGTGATAGTTAATCACCCTGGTGGTGCGTGCATGTGAAAGGCTACTACTGTTTCAGGGACTGCAGGTACGGCCCACCCTGACTCCCGGAGACCACAAGCAGCTCGACCTTTGGGCTCCAGAAGAGACCCTAAGCCATCAAGGTGGTATCCGAGCCATTGTGTTCCAGGGAGAGACATCCTGCCGCCCAGGTCCCAGATGAAGAAAATCACCCAGGACAGGACCCAGGACCCAGACAGAGAATCACTGGTTAATGGATGAAAGGATGCTAGGGAAGTTGCTGGACTGTAGCATTTATCTGATTGACCTCTTTCCTGAATTCCAAGTCCCTTCCCTTCACTTTTCTTCACCTTATAAAAATGGCCAGTTTAAAATGGAATTTAAGACAGTCTGTTAGGGTACATACCCGCTGTCTTCTCAGATTGCTGGCCATCTGAATAAAGTGCCCATAAAGATTCAATCCCTGTCTCTCCTTATTGGTTCTGGAGGTGACAAGCAGCTTGAATGCTAGCTTTACCGGTTTCAGGATCAGAGGTGACTTGGGTTCTCCAGGGACAGCGACATCAGGCTTGTCCTGATTCCTGTGGACACAGACTGGCCGCACCCAGGGAATCCCCCCCACCCACCCACCCAGGAACCTTGGGGGAATTTAGTTTCTTTTTTTATGTGTCCTCCAAATGTTCTACTATGCCTATAATTTTTAAGAAAGAAAAATAAGTATTTTAAAAGTCAGTTGTCCATACAGACACAGGTATCTAATTACTTCCTGTGTTTTTCATGTTAAAACATTTTCTAATTTAAGATACACATTAAAATAAATGAACCAGATCAATGACCCATCCCTAGACCGGAAGCTTCACGAGCACTACGGTGTTCTGTTCCCTGATGTGTTCCCAATACCTAGACCAACACCTAGTACCGAGCAGGCAGGGGTTGAATGAGCACATGAATTGTCTGCTTCTGGCAGGGGCGCTAAGCAGAAATACGGAAACAGGCACATCAGCCCCCTGAGGCCGGGAGGTACGCGGAGCCTCCTCCAGACACCACAGGGACAGGTCTGTCTTGACCGCTGGTGGAGTGAAGGAGAATTCCTACCCACGGCCTGCAAACTCCTGGTTCCTCTTCTCAGAAGGGATCTCATCCCTCCATCAACCAGGAGCCCCTGGGGTCGTCCTGCTCCCACACCATTGGTAATAGGACACCTTCTCTGTTGGTGCTATAGAAAACCGTGGGCATGTTCACCACACAAGGCAAGCGGATGCCCAAACAGATGGATGGCGGACCATGAGGCTGGAGTGCTCAGTCACGGTCGTGAGTTATAAAGAATCTCCATGGTGGGAAAAACACAGCATCTCCACATGGGCGGGTTGACTGAAATCTCAGAATCACAAGTGAATTTTCCCAGGTGTTGATTACGCTGCTGCCCACGAGACTCTGCCAGAGCATCAGACAGTCCGTATTATCATGATAAAGACAAGCAGTCGTAGTTGGCAGCACGTGGGAGGGCTGACGACTTAATGCTGAAGTGCTCTGTCAGGTATTTAAGTTACAGAAAGGTTTTGTTTTTTTTCCATTGTGATAAATTCTGGGGCACACATTTGACAACCAAGTTTCTAACAAAATGCCTCTCAAAAATCACAAAGGGCGTTTGGAAGGATGGAGGCGCTTTGGTTTCCTCTTCCCACATGGGTTGCCGCCAGGCTCCATTAATTCTCCCTGGTTTTGAAGTTGTCCTTCAGACCACAAAGCGTCATCATCGACACCAGCCTGCATCCAGTGACATGGGTTTGACTCAAAATGTGTGACAACCGAAGCAAATCACAAGGGAAACTGAACTGCTACAGTGTGGAAATGACAAGCAGGAAAGGGTACAACTGGGTCCTGATTCACTGACTCAAATGGAAGTAGTAAGAGAAGGATCAATGGGTCCTTCCGGGAGTTTTCCTCATTTCTAACTCACGGTGGCCGAGTTCCCCACCACGGTACAGTCACCCTGCTGGACGCTTTCTCCTACAGAACCACCTTTCGCCCTCCCAGCAATTCCCATTTCCTGCTTGGAGACACTGAGGCTGGCTACTGCAAGGGGATGTGAGAGTAAAACGGGGGCCCTCCGAGTCCTCTCCAGGCCTCCGTCCACCACTGAGGCTGCCTCTCCTCACCTTCTGAAAGGTGTGAAGTCTCAGGCACCTCCTGGCACTGCTCCAAACTCCTCCTTTTTAATAAAGCCCACAGAAAGCAGTGAGCCAGAGGGAGACGGGTGCTTCCCATCCTTGCACCTGGAATACAGACTGTGCCCCTGACGTTCACTGCCCTTGACCTGCCCTTGAGGTTTCTGTGCCTGGGGAGGGTGGGCTTGGTTCCCACTCACAGCACTGGCCCAGGCCCCTCCTCTCCCCCTGTCTCCACACTGACCACCTTCAGCTTCCTTCCACGCAAAGGGAAATGAGAAAACCCAACTGTCATGAAGATGACTCACCGTAGAGTCAACAGCCCCTTAGAGGACCACAGACCTGCTTCTCTGACGTTCAGATGGACCCTCAAAACCTCCCAACAGAGACTCCCCTGGGAAGATGGGAAGAGACCCAGCTGCCTCGAAGGAGTAGGAGATAGGAGAGGAAGGAGAAAATGCCCAAAGTACGCAGATGCCCAGCAGCCAAGCTCCACAGTCAGCCCACCAGGGCCAGGCTCTGGGTCACCGTCCCTGCCTTCAGACAGCTCACAGTGAATAGATGACAATCTGAGGTGGTGCTGACAAACAGGAGGTGGGGGGAGCCCGGCAGGGGGCCAATACTGCAGCCCACGGCTTCCTGCAGGAGATAGCATTAACACTAGTCTCTTTTTTTGAGATGAGTGATAAAAAGGCAGGAGCAAAGTAATGGTTGTTGTTCCCTTTCCAGTGTCATTTTCATCCTAGCCACGCTCACCTCATTTTCATCCTATGCATACTCATGTTCATGCAGCCCTGGGACTGCGCTTATGGGCTGTATGACCTCGGGCTCTGCCTCAGTTTCCTCACGTGGCTGTGTGAGGACTTCATGACTTAACACACGAACCGTGTTCAGAGGCCTGTCCGGCAGGTAGTAACCCCTCAGTAAGTGCCAGCCCTGCTGTTGCTGGCGGCATTGTTGCTTTCACACCTTGTGCATGTCAGTGCACCTTTGACACCTGTGAAGGGTGGGAAGCCACAGGTAAAGGGACAGGGACGGAGAGGGGGACAGGTTGTCCCAACAACGAGTTCGTGCGGTCCTGGCACCAGAACTTCTGACTGCCCGTTATTCCCAATGCTTCATGATATTTTACAAAGTTGTTGAAAAACCCTGAACTCTTGGATGAAGTCCATGTAAACAAGGAAGGGAATGACACTGGGAGGCAATATGACAGAGCCAACGACCTGGGGTGCTGGGATACTTCGAATCCCAGAATCTCCCTCTGAGTGTGGTAAAACCCTCCACACTCCAAAGTCTCACGGGGTCCCTCTGTCCCACAGTCCCCAAACTGCCACAGCCCATGGCACCAGGAACCTCCTTTGGAAAACAGGTTCTTCCTTCCCTACCAGAGCCCCAGGGTGCTGCCGACCCAGCTGCGCTTTACAGTCAGCACACTAGGGGCATCAGTGTGCTGATAGAACCCCAGGGTGGTGTCTTCACACCAGGGCCCACTCCTTATCTGGCAGAAGTGACCAGGATGAAGGACACTGAGCCCACTACTAGAAGTCAAGGAAAGAAATCATGAAATGATTAGCCACAAGGATGTTAAGATGGACGGCCTTCGCCCAGGTATTTTCCCACCCAGCACAGTGTGCTGCAGCCACTGGTGGCCCAGAGACCCGCAGGAAGTGCTGGCTGCTGCTGCTGCTTTGGAGCGGGAACCACAAGGCCAGTTCAGGGCAAAGGGCTTGCAAGAGCGAGATTCAAATCCAGCTCCACGAGGTGGGAAAAAGCATTGCACTCTGAGTCCAGCATTTCCATCCCTTCAGTGGGACTCCTGGTGCCTGCCTGGGCTTCCTTGAGCCCAGGCGGGAGCAGAGAGGAAAGAAGGATGTTGGGAGGATTTTGGACCCTGTCTGTTGCGTGCAGAGGAGCTTACCTTGCTCTCCTGCGCCCTCGAGGATCTCCCCGGTCTCCCCGGTCTCCCCTGGGCTGTCCAGCTTCTCAGCAGCTCCCGTCCCCCTGGCTCCTGCCTCTGACAGCAGAGAAAGGAGACAAGGTCCATCAGGCACCTGAAGGTCACCAGAGGAGCACGTGCAGCTGGCCAGTTCGTGCCTGGACTTTTCACTTGGGCTGGCCCTGCCCTTGCATGCCCAGCTCCCTCCTGGCTGGCCCTCTACCTCCCCCTGCCCCTGAAACACTGGTGTTCCCAAGAGTTCGGTAACAGACCCCTGTTCTCACTCAATGGTATCCATCCCCTTGGATACTGTTGTTGTTGTTGTTTAATTTTTTCTTTTTTGTTATTTTTGTTTTTGTTTTTTTTTTGGTTCAAGCACAGTTATCTCCACTTTCCCCTCACCAACATCCACTACCCCACCCACCGCAGCCTCCCACCCTTAATCAAGATTCTTATTTGTTTGTTTGTTTATAGGGGAAGGGAGAGAGAAAGAGAGGAAGAGAAACATCAATAGGTTGCCTCTCCTACAAGCCTCAGTCAGGGACTGAATCGATAACCCAGGCACGTGCCCTGACTGGAATTGAACCAGCAACCTTTCGCCTTGCAGAAGAACACCCAACCCACTGAGCCACACCAGTCAGGGCATGTGCCCTTGACTCCTACCTCTCCTGACAGCATGAGAAGGGACTGGGCCATCCGGGCAATTGGTGAGCCACCACTGGAAAGGGGACCAGCTGGGAGAGTGGAAGGAGCCTCCTAGAGGCCCCTGGAATGAGCCTCAGGTGACAAACGTTCCCATCCAGAGGACGCAGGAATAGAAAGTAGGCCAAACCCTACTACAGAGTGTTAGCGGCCACAACTTGGTGACTATTTGTAATGCCTCCCATTTTCCAAGTGGAAAAATAAACTAGAGAAGTTAAGTCATTTGCCCAAGACCCCTAAGCTCCTAAGTGGCAGAGTCAAGGCTAGAACATGGGTCCCAGCAGGTCCAGTGCACCGTCTCCCTCCCCACAGCCAGAGCTCTGGGTGTGAAGGCTGAAAAGTGAAGTCCATTTGAAAGTGAAAATGCTCCAATGTAAATTTTTCTTAAGGTGGTATTTAATCGTACCTATTTTATAATGACCAACAGTATTTTCTCTCAGCTTTCTATAGTTTTTATGCCTCCTGAGCCTATATGGATAAATGAAACACAAACATACATTTTATTATCCCCAAATCCAAAATGAACAGGGTAGATAAAAGACCCACCAGAATGCCAAGGCATTGGACGCAGAGCAAGGCTTGCCCGCCCACAACCCACTGCGCTGGGGAGGGGGTAGTCCAAGCGATTTTAGGCCAATTTGAAGAGTGTTTATTTGCCAAACAGTGACTCTTCAACCTCCTAACTGACAAGTTACTGACTCACCAAACCCTTGTTTGTAGTAACATTTTGTAAAGTTCCCAAAGCTTTGGGTTTCCCTGAGACCACCCAATGTATCGTATCTTTTGAGAATGACAACTGCTTATGAATTTTATGAATTTCAAGTATCACGTTTATCATAAATATTAAAGATTTATATAAAAATAGAATGGGTTTTTCTTATCTGATGCACTTTCAGACCAGCCTGCCACTTTTTTCTATTCCTGTGGATGAATGGATTTGCTTTCTTTTTTTTTTTTTT
>VMDR010008024.1:0-38065 GCA_007922815.1 Macrotus californicus
TAATTGAATCTTGTATATTGATCTTGTACCCAGGGACCTTGCTAAATTCACTTATTTATTACAATATTTTATCCTTTGAATTCTCCGCATACACAATTATGTAATTGTGAATGACAGTTTTATATTTCCTTTCCAATTCTTATATTTATTATTTTTTTCTTTTTCTTAAATTATTGTACTGTCTGAAACCTCAGGTACAACACTGAGTGGAAGTGGTAAAAATGGCTGTCTTTATCTCATTCCCAATCTCAGTAAGGCTTCTAAAATAATTTTACCATTATGTGTAGAGTTTCATGTAGGTTTTTAAAAGCATAGCCTTTATGAAGTTAAGAAAGTCCCACCTATTCTTGGTTTGCCAAAAAATGTTTTTAAAATCAGAATGAGTATTTAATTTTATTAAATTCTCTTTTGCATCTAGCAAAATGGTATTCATATGATATTCCCCTTTATTCCACTAATGTGGTTAATTTTATTAATGATTTTTAAGCTTTCCAAACTTACATCATTCAACTGGTTTTTGAGTTGAATGTATTAATATTTCAGTTTGAATTTTTGTTTTTGTGGTCATAAGAGAGACTAACTCATAGTTTTCCTTCCCTGTAATGTTCCTCTAAAATCTGGCATGAGACTTTACCGGTCTCATGGAACTAGTTGAGAAGTGTCACCTAGTTCCCTATTCTTTGGAACTGTTTGTGTCTGTTATTCATTAGCTATTTGGAAGAATTCTCAGATGAAACCATGTGGGTCTAGAGTTTTCTTTATGGAAAGGATTTTCAGTACAAGACAACTGGTTTCATAAATGTAAAATATTCTATTTCTTTTGGTGTCCATTTTAATAAGTCGTATTTTCCAACAAATTTTTCCATCGTATCTAAATTTCCAAATGTATCAGCAAACAATTGTTTATAGATATTGTCATTTTTATAACATCTATATGCTTGGTAGTAATGTCCTCTATTTTATTTCCTTTATTGGTGATTTGTGTTTTCTCTCTTATTTTTCTCGCTGAACAGAGTTTGTCATTTTTATTAATATTTTAAAGGAACAGACTTTTGGCTTTGTTGAATTTCTCTATTACATATTTGCTTTCTAAATCATTGAGTTTTTCCTCTATATTTTTTCCTCTATTTTCCTTTTATTGCCTTTGTTACATTTTCTTTATGTTTAATTTGTTATTTTTCTAGCTTCTTGAGCTTCAAAACTTAAATCTTTCTCATTTTCTAAGATATGTTATTAAAAGTATAAATTTCCCTCTGAGTAGTATAGAAGCTGTGTGATCGACTGCAAAAAAAGACCACAGATCTTTCCTATCTCTGGTTGCAGGATGTATTGTCACATAATTTTGCAATATTTTTCCATCAGGAGTTGTCTCCACCCTTAAGCCTAGGTTTGACCATGTAATTTGCAGATAAAAAACAAACAGAGATTTAGAAAGCCTTTAAGTATTGGAGCTTCTCTTAAAGGGTGTACTTGGAGATGTGAGAACACCATGTGAATGAGAGCAAGCTATCTTGCTAGGTCACGTGGAGATCTAAGGCATCCTGGCTGAAAGCCTACTAACTGCCAAGCATGTGAGCCGGGCCATCTTCCATCTTCCATCTTCCCCAGACTTGATCTGATTGTAGATGCAAGGAAGTCCAATGACATCAGCCAAAGCAGAGCAGAAGAACCACCCAGCCAACCCATAGAATCATGATATAGGTATAATGGTTGTTATTTTAAGCCACTAACTTTTAGGTTGCTTTGTCACACGGCAAAAACTAGCAGACACAAGCACTGACCTGACCCAGGAGTTTTGATAGGAGATATGTTGCCATGGACATTTAGTTTAAAACATTTCCTAATTTCCAGGTGATTTCTTATTTAGATCAGTGAAATAGTTACAGGTTTATTGCTTAACTTGCAAACATTGAAGAATTTTTAGTGAAATTTTTATGACTAATTGGTAGCTTAATTCTAGTAGGGCCAGAGAAAATTTTTTCAATCCTTTGAAATTTGTTGAAATATGCATTAAATCTTAGCAAATCATCAATTTTAATGAATATTCTGTATTATATGCTTAAAATTTGCTAAGGGAGTAGATTGATCATAAGATTAGGATTAGTCTGAGG
This sequence comes from Macrotus californicus, assembly GCA_007922815.1. Taxonomy (NCBI): domain Eukaryota; kingdom Metazoa; phylum Chordata; class Mammalia; order Chiroptera; family Phyllostomidae; genus Macrotus; species Macrotus californicus. The sequence goes on from VMDR010008024.1 coordinate 2,112, forward strand.
CAAGCTACTTTTTAATTGCTGTCAGTAAAAACTTTTATCTGTAGCATTTAATATCTTTTAAAAAGTGTTTGTATATTTCTTCTGAAGTTAAACATGTCTCCAGCATGACCTGAGCAGCCTAACTGGAGCAGGAGGTGGCTGTAAAGAAGTATAGAGAAAGTATGTTTTAAACTACGGTGTGTGCTGATACGTACTTGCAATGTTAACTCATAGTACTTCAAAATAATGTTGCCGTAATTAAACGGGACCGACAGCTGAGCTGAAGCTTCTCTGGTAGTAAAACCCTTTCAAAGGCTTGTGGGTTTTTTGTTTTTTTGTTTTAAGTTTTGGGATTATTCCACCCAACTCTATAAAATATGTCAAATCACAGTTACCTTGTGGCTGATGTCAGCCGTAGATACCAACGACAAGAAATGAATTTCAAATGAGTTATTACTCATGAAAGCCTTATGAGATTCCTTTGGCAAGTTTTACTATTTCATATTTATTCAATCTTCAAGCAGTGGATCCTATTTGTAACCATTAACTCTCTGGTAATTTACTTATTTTTATGAAAATAATAATTCTAATACTATACACTTTTTTTAATTTAATCACCGAGTCACTACAGGTGCAATAACATAGGCCTTTGTATGCATTTGAAAAGCTTTCTGTAAGTCATTTAAAATACATACAAGAAGCGGCAGGATTATTTGCTCTAAATTTATAATCTCTATATAAGATTCTACTTCAATGTCATTATAATAAGGAAATAGTCATACATACATGAAAATATATTCATAGAAATATAAGTATATTATTTAGCCCTGTTTATAATAGCAAAATGTTTACAATAATATTAAACAAGTTAATAATATTCAGCAACAGGGCCTTGTATTTTAAAAGTGTCCCATCCACAGTACTAAATTACATGCCGCTATTTTAAAGTCTTATTTTAGAAGCATATTGAATGATATAACATTTTCTAAAGAGCTACCTGGTGCTTGAACTGTAGGTGCAGGAGAAAAGTACGATCCCTTTTAGAATGAACATTCCCTCTTGGTTTATAGAAAAGCACCTTAAGGGCTTATTTCACTTTGAAAGTTGTGGTCTTTTCCCTGGGTGTGACCTAGATCAGCAATTTTCAACTGGTGTGCCACAGGAATTTTTGAGACGTGCAATATCTGACTATTCAGTCAGAGGCACTGACCTCTTTTCCCTTAGATTGTCATACAAAAATATGACAACAGCCAACACAACAATAGCCGCCCAGTATGAATGAATCAAAATTATACCTATTCTTTTTGTCAGATCGGCAAAAATGATATTTTTTTGGTGCGCTGTAGAATTTTAGTAATTAGTTTATGAGTCCACGGGATGAGAAAGGTTGAAAACCGCTCACCTAGATAGCAGACATTTAGACAAAGGAGAGCTCTTACCCCACTACTTCAAAAGCAGAAGAGTTTGGGAGGGAGCCTTCAGTAGCTCCCTAGCAGCAGTGGGAGGGCATTTAGGTGACTACAGGAATAGTGGACTGGACTGAGGGGCAGGCGAAGTCAACCACATGGGAGCAGGTGGGGCCCTGGAAAAAGCTGGCCAGTGTAAATTTTCCTTGGTAGGGGTGGCCCAAGGAACTTTAGGACGCAAATGTCTAATATTAAATTTCGTTGTTTTCTATCTGGACTGAGAACTGCATGTAGTTTGTTGAACTGTTAACCTAAGTATCCCTCACAAACTACAAATAAAATAATGTTGTTCCGATGTTAACGCTTTCTTTCCACCATAGACTTGGTGTGAACCTCAAGCAAGCTGTGGCTTCAAAAGCTGCCTCGGCCCCTATCTGGCCTTCACCCTTTTCTTTCCTCCTTCTCGTTATCTGATCATTATATTTCCCATTTTTGTTCTTACTGGCCACATGGAATTTCTTTGTTCTAAGACTTAAATACCAATTCCAGAGAACTCTGTCTTTCTATCCACAATGTTTGAGCTCCACAATACATAGTATTTTGTCTGTGTATGATATCCACTTTTACTTTTCTATTTTATCTTGTGTTCATGCTCTCCCTGAGAGGAATTATATGCTCTGCTTTGGCTTTGGCCTTGAGGCTGGGGACAGCCTCCAAGTTAAATCCATTCGGGGAAAAGACCACTTCAGGAGTGGAGCACTCCCACTTCCAGTGTCGCACAATTGAATATTCCCCTGGCTGCAATCAATCCCTCATGTAAGTCTCGTGAGCACAGGGCACACTGTAATCCAAAGTGATTCTTGAATCAGCTGTTAAAACCTAGAGTCTTACTGTTCTCGTTTCCTTTCCTATTCAGCCTTCTCCATGGCTGGTTGTATTTATGCCAGTCACTCCCTGTGCTATTGCCTTTGCTCTGAACCCTTTCAGCTGCTGCCTGGGCCTGAGAGAGAGAGTGCAGGGGAAGCCCATGAGGAAGGGCCATGGAAAGCTCCAGGAAGAGAGACATACAAGGAATGTTAAAGTTTGTCGATTCTCCTTTGCTGTAAGATCGAACAATCACCCACCTCACCACACCACCTTGTTTTCAAACAAGAATGTTTCATTTAACATGACACTGATAGTGTCCTTGCAAATTACACCCTTTTGAATGGGTTATGTCATCTCAGTCTCAAAGCCCACCATGTCCTCTCTTTAGGGATCCTTCTTATTTCTCAGGGGTGTGTGTGTGTGTGTGTGTGTGTGTGTGTGTGTGTGTGTGTGTTGATGAAATTTGCTTTGTTTCTGTTAATGATTTTATCATCCACTTCTTAATTACAATTCTGCATGCTGCCCTGCTTTTCAGCTCTCTTCCCTTAAAAGTAGTTCAGACACATTCCCCAAGTCCCCAAACAACAAACCAGAGTAAATATCCTGTAACTGGTAATTCACTTTAGGAAAATCAATTGTTTTTTAAAGGGCAATTCCCCCTGAGAACTCATTTGAATGAGATCTGAATATTTACTTCTGAGGATTTAATAGCATCACCTCAATAACTGGAGCACATTACCTTGGCAGCAGTCTATACCCAACACTTTGACCTATTATTCCTTTGAGATTTTCAATAGCAGAAGCTGTCACTGTCAGACAAGTGGCAGATTTGTAAACTGTTCCTGTTCAGGGGGGAAATCCACTGGTAGCTGGCACACCGTGTATCAGATTTGGTTTCTAAGTTTTAAGTATAAGTATTAGGTTTAATGTTGGCTTTGCGCAGGCCATGTAACATAACATGAGGGTCTCAAACGCTGCAGGGACTGCAGCTTGAATACACACATAGTGAAGAGTTAGACAGTATATTACATTATTGATAATTAATTTTCTTCCAATAACAAATAAGCATCTATTGGATAACTGACAATGAGCTAGGTCCTGGGGCCAGGACCAGCTACACAGTTTGCAGAGCCCTCTACAAAATGAAAATGCAGGGCTTCTTGTTTGGAAATTATTAAGAATTTAATGTTCTGACAACAGAACATTAAACCAAGTGTGGGGCCAGTTGTGAGCACTGGGTTCCTTGTGACTGCACGCATCCCAAGCCCAGGAAGCAGGATCTGACTGAGGCCTTTAGGATTGAAGGGCTCTGACCTCAAAAAGTAAGTGAGAGCCAGACTAGTCATGAGGTGGGATGCAGAATGTTCTAGAATCCCTTTATGCAGATTTCTCAAGCAGCCACTTAACAGTAGAGTTTGCATTTTACAATTGAGGACATCTAAATGTTGCTTGAGTTTGCATCTTCTTTTTTTTCTTTCAAAAATTGTTAAACAAAAGCCACAGACCCCCACCTGCCAGAGACACTGCTTTTACTCTCAACCTGTCAGATTCAGTCTCCCTGAGCTTTCAGGTAATTCTTCATACACATGGATTCAGCTTGAAGATCCTGCTTGAGGACCTGGAGGGTGTCACCTCCTTTCCTCCGTTACCTGGCCTTGAAAGCTAGGTGGTCTCCAAGAGCTGGGGGGGAGGGCAGGGCTGCGTTTTCTCCTAATCTGCAGACCAGGTGTGCCTTCTCATGTAGCTGTGACGTGGTGACAAATTGTAAACAGGGTAAAGTGGAGCACGGGACACATTTTCTAATTGTGCTGTTGACCAAAAAAAAAAGAAAAGAAAAAGTTGACTAGATATTCCATCACCAAAAAGATTTATTCAGGAGATAGAAAGGATTGCAATCCTGAATGTGTAGACATAGCGAGCCCCCAGCACAAAGATGGAGCAAGAAGAAACAGGAAGCCCATTTACAGAGGGGAAAAGGAAGTTGAGGGGAGGGGCTGTTACAGTTACAGAGCTCTGTTGTGACCAGAGTCCTTCCTGTCGGGTCCTCTCGACCAATGACATAGGTTGTGAAAGCACCTCCTACAGGGCCTCCTGGTTCCTGTCCAGGTTAAGGTTTCATATGTTTTGACAGTGCAAGTCAGACTCCAGTCCACTTCTCCAGGGAACTCACTGTCAGGGACATGAGAGTCACAGGGTAAGCACGAGGGGTGAACTGCCACCATCTCATCCCTGAGACTAGTCACAGGACCCAGGCTTATTACAAATAAAAGCTACCATTTATAAAGTGCTTGCTCTGAGCCCGGCATGGTGCCAACCTACCTCAGTGCAATTATTATTTACAAACACTCTCCTAATAGTGACTTCCACATGGGGAAGCTGAGGCTCAGAAAGGTGAAGCCGCCTCACACAGCTAGCGAGGGCCTGAAATAGGATGCACATGCAGGTGTGTCTGCATCTAATGCCCCAGCTCTGCACCACCACACAGCTCTGTCAGCCATCCCTGTGGGAGAACCTGGGGAGTGGGGGTTACACACCATGCTGGGGAGAGGCCCCAGCTCAATCCCCAAAGAGTCAGGGAAGCAATTCCCGGGCATGCGGTCTGTTGTTTTCACCAATACAGAACACACCACAGACAAGATGCTGGAGAGTGAAGTGTTCGTTGTCACCAGCCCCTGTGGCGAGATTTCACAGAGCTGGGCTTCGTCTGCCAAGTGGAGTCGATGGCACAGAGAGCCATGGGATGTGGGAAGGCGATAAGGTGGCTCTGGTGGCAGAGCTTGGTGAGGGGTCCTAAGGAGCTTTCTTGGAGAGTGGGGGGGGGAGGTGGGAGATGATCTGGCTGGTTACCATGGCAGAGAGGGCAGAGCTCAAATGCCCAGCAGGCAGCCTAAGGATATGCCGAGGGCACCAGGAAGCAGGGCCAGCGAGAGAGACTGATTGTGTTGATTCAGCATAGATGAACATATCCAGAATTTTGAAATCAGGAAAACTAGAGTGATTTTATTTCTGGTTCAGCATACAGGTGGGTTTGTGTTTATGTTTTATGGTTTTATATAATATGTAATATGAATTACATTGAGTATGGTGAGTATCAAAATCTTATCAGTGCTTAAGACCTCCCATAGTCTCAATCTGGTCTTGAACTTCTAGCAGCTCTCTCTGTCCCATAACCCACCATCACCTACAAATCTCCTTGGACTATCCTTGCAACTAAAACCCTGCACATGCAGGTCCCTCTTTGGAAGGGTAAGCAATTTTGCCAACACTTCAAGGATAATAATAGTCTCTCAGGAGTTAGCCCAGTTTAGGGTATGATAGTAGTAGACACCAACATTTTCAGGATACAAGTAAGGACCTGGGGGCACTGGGAGCTCAGGATGGGAAAGGCCCTAAAACAGGGCTGTAAATGGCATGCACCCTTCCAATGTCCAGAGTTGGTCCCGTGTACTCATCCAAGCAGTGCCGCCCTCCAGTCTGACTACCTTGTTCCTAACTCCAAGAAATCCACTGGAGAGCTCTCCTCTTAGCTCCCTGGGAAACTCAGACCCTGGCTAAATGCAGAGTTGATTCTATATCTGGGTCGGCATTTCCCCCCCAACACCCCATCATGGGCCATAGAATTTATAGATATTAAAAGTTATCACTTCATGGAGGACATAGAAAACCTCTTGTGCATTACAAGATTGTGCTGGGATGATAATAACAGGGTCTTTTATTTTTATATTCGCTTATATTCATTAAGAACTTGGCTTATAGCAACTCATTATTCCGTACAAAAACTGCCTGAAGTGGGCACTCATATGCCCATTTACAGACAGGTAAGCTGAAGAAGAGAGAAGTTAAATGATTCACCCAGAGTCACACAGTAAGTGGGGCCACCCTGTCCCTGGCCCAAGTTCATTGCTGCCTCCCTCTGCCTCTGTATCTCCTATGACACTCTCACTTTTCTGTAAAATACGAAAGAGGAAGACAATGTGGGACACTGAGACCTTAGCTCAGAAAAATGATTCCTTCCCTCCTTACCTTCTTTTACATCCCTTTTATTTCCTTTAAGAGGGAAATAAAACTTAATAATGTGTTGTGAAGAGCTGTTTTCAATTGAAGTGAGAAAGGCTAGCCCCCTGGGAGTAGGGAACTCTCTGGTGGATTTTATGGAATTAATGAAAAGGTATTTAAATAAGAGGATACGGGAGATAATGAGAAGGAATAGGCCATCAGTGTGACCTGGAGCTCTGTACCTTGCCTCACAGAAGACCCATGTACATATTTTTTTAATTGAATTGAATCCAATTCTTCAGTTTGCATTTTCCTCTTGAACAATCTAACACCAACTCAACAATGAAAGAAGCAGCATGCTTTCTAAAACATTTAGGCTTTTGCAAGACTGAAGAAGGTTCTTCAGACTCCTATAATTACCTCCACATTATTGCTACACATCAATTTAGTGTCCAGATTGAAAAATGGAATAAATGTTTACCAGGAACCCATTTAGTTGTTAACTTCAACAGTGAATCTGGGATGAGACACAGTATTCTCTGAGCTGAGGGGTGTGATTTTACCACTCCATGCCATTGCCAATGTTTCATCAATTGAAAAATCAATAAACTTCAATCTGTTTCCTAGATCCTCATACCTTAACCTTTGGACCGCAAAAGGGCCTTTTCTGTTCCAGAGACCTTCAGGTCCAGCACGGTTTTACCTTCTTCATATAATCAGCAAAGCACAAACTGCTTGTGATTGAAGAAAATTGCTCAGCAGCCCCTGGCAAATGGTTGGAAAGTGTTTTCCAGTTTCTAACAATGACCTCGGGAAGTGAACGTGCAATTGTCGAAGGCCAGGCTCTCAGCATCGCTGCAGGCCCCTGCCATTCTTTTCTTCTTTTTCCTGTTTTATTATTTTATTTTTCCTGTGTTTGTTGTAGTGCCCTGAAGTTAGCTGGGCCACTATCTCCTTCTGAGAGGGCCAGGGTGACCCCCATTGGGAGCCCACTTTAGCAAAGACCTTGCATTGCAGGCACCAAATACTCCCTTGGCTCGCCCTGCCCCCAGCCCCGGCTGCTTCAGGAGATTTCAATAGACTCTTGCACAGGTGCAGGTGGGCTTTTCCTTGCACAGGTTAAATCTTGGGCAAGTTGGTTCTTACATGTATCTGTTTCTGTCTCTACTATTTTGCTAAATTCCTCCCAGTTGCTAGCCTATTGATAGAACTTTTCACTGATTTTCAGATTGAAGGGTTTTAAAAAATATTCAGAAATATGTTTTTGGTCATTTCCATAAGAACTTGGGAGAAGGGGAGTAGTTAAATGCGCAGACTCAAATCGCCATCTTTAAACGGAAGTCTTGACATCCTTTTTAAAAACAATTACTAATATAATTTATAGTCCTGTTTATGGCATAAGGGTAAAAAGCCCATGAAACTACTCAGCACTGTAGGAAATGAATAGTTTATTAAACTGTTGACTGTGCTCTAATCCTGGCTTCAGAATGATTAACTAACAAATCCATCATCTGGGGGAAAGCTGGCTTGGCAGAGATTAATTCTTAAACTATTCTTATGTGGGGTATTGTTAGGTTTTTATTTGGGAGAACTTTCAGAATTGTTAAAAAAAACATTGTGTATGTTTGTTTTTTAATTAACCTGTATTTCATACGTGGCTATAGAGATACTTCATACATTTTCACTGATTTTGATTGTTTTTAAGTGTGAAAAGGAACAGAATTTCAACAAGGGGCTCTAAAGATATTTCATCAGTACCAAAAGGGAGGCAGGTGTATTAGTTAGAATTCAATTAATGGCAGGTACCAGAAACCAATTTATGGTAATGTAAGATCAAAGAGAAATTTATTATAATGCTATGATAGAGCATGGGGGTAAAGGGTCCTCTCAGAAACTAGAGCAGGTTATCAGTTACAATGTACTTAGCTGCCAACCACAGAAAACTAGATACGTATAATAGGCTTGTTTCTGACTCAGGTAACTGGAAGTCCAGAGGTGGGAAGGACTCCCAGGTTGGTCAGTGATGTTATCAAGCTTCTTTCAGCTACTTGCCTTTCATGCTCCTGGCTTCATCTTTACATTGGATCTCATGGTCACACAGAGCTGCCAGCAATCTGTGAAGTTTGCTGTCTTGTCTTAGCCTGAGTTCCCAGAAAAACTGATGTGTCAACCCTTTATCAGGGACCAGGGGGCAAATTTTGGGGAACAAAGGGAAATGAGGTAGGGAAATGAGAGCAAGTATAATGAGGAGCCTTCAGAAAGTCTGCAGGAGCTACTGTATCTCAGGACCAGCTATATGAGTACAGGAATGAAGAATAATTTATCCACCAGCAACTTCCCGGCCCCCAGCGTCACTGCTGAGAGTCATTCCCATGGGATATGACTCCCCACTTCATCCCTAGATCTTCTCCATGTGGCTGCTGGGAAAGCTTCAGCCCCTCAGGACCGGTGCGGCCAGGGCGTAGACTTGGCAATCTCTCTTTACCACATGCACTGCCCCTGTGGCTTCTTCATTTCTGGTGATAACGATGAAAACCGCAGTGACCTGGGCCCGTAATCTTGGGAACAGCAGACTGCTGCTGGGGCCTTGCTGGTCTATAGGCAAGGCAAGTGCACAAATCGGGGATGGCACACAAACTGAGTCCAACACATCATCCCCATCAGGAGTGGGGGGATTCCTTCCAAAAGCTGCTGCAGAAAAGTAAGGAAGCCTCTTTCTTTTAGTCCCACAGAGTTATCTTCCTCTGTCTTATTGGCTTTACCTATGCCCCCATCAATCTCTGAACCAACACCTGTGCTCAGGGAGAGGATTACAGCAAACTTAGGCCATAATCATTTCATCATTTCCAGTGGGTGCTGGGGTTAGCTGTGGCAATCAAAGAGGAAGCTACCACAAAAGAATGAATGAGTGAATGCTGAAACATTATAATGTCGACTTCAAGAAAATGCTTGGATACAGGAGCCAGAAACAATACAAAGACTCCATGTTTCTTCCCCATACCCATCTATGTCATTGTTCTCACTCTAAAGAGAATTTGGCATGTAGGGCATAAAATATGGCCTCTAATAGCATGAATGTTTAGTTGTCCCAAATCCACACTCAGAAAGACTGACTCCTTTGTATCTGACTCAACTTGGGTTCCATGTCTTCTCTTATTCCAACCTCAGCTGGAGGATGGGCTCACATAAGAAATATGCTTGACAGAAAGAAGCCCACTTCCACAAAACAGCTGTGTGGATAGAGGAAGAGTGTTTATACAACAAAATAATATTCGTAACATTCCTTGATGGAGCAGTTTTTTATATACTTTAAGGGTAAATAAACTGTGTTTGCCTCCAACATTGCCTAAACATGGTACCTATTCAACCTTTCTTGGTGGTAACTAAATATGACCAATACCATTGGCCTGTCACTGGGCAATATCTCCTTTGGTTGCTATTACATCCATTTCCATTTCATGGATGTTGGCAAGCCTTCTACCCCATTCCTGAAATACTTAACTTCTATTTCTGATTGTTTAAGACCCATTAGTTGTTGGAATATCCAGAAAATCACTGTCTACTGGAATACTTAATTCATTGTGTAAGTGCCAGCATGTCATCTTACAAACAATCTACTTGCTTTAGGTGCATATTCTTCCTCCGTCAATACCAAAGATGCCAACCAAATACACTCTAAGTCCTGTCATTCTCATGAATGAATAGGAGCTGCATAAGTTAATGTAAGGGACAGGAAGCTGATAGAAGCCCATGAGGTGGAAGTGAAAAAATTGTCCCGAGGACTAATCCAAGAACAGAGAAGTGAAGAAAGGCAGTGTCCGTCAGGGGGTGAATAGATAAACAAGCTTTGGCGTATCACTGCATGGAATATTATTCAGCAGTAAAAAGTAATATACTATCAAGTTATGAAAAGATATGGGGGAACCTTAAATGCATATTGCTAAGTGAAAGAAGCCAGTCTTAAAAGGCTGTGTACCATGTATTTCCAACTCTTATCACACTCTGGAAAAGGGACAAACTAAAGAGACAGTAAAAAGACAGTGGTTGCCAAGGACCTGGGGGGAAGGAGGGATAAGTGGAGCATGGGGGATCTTTAGGGCAGTGAAATTATTCAGTATTGATACTATAATGACAGAGGCATGACGCTATGCATTTGTGAAAACCCTTAGAACTATACAACACAGAGAGTGTATCCTAATGTAAACTATGGGCTTTAGTTTAATAGCCTATTAATATTGGTTCATCAAGTATAAAAAGTTTATCATACTAATGCAAGATGTTAATAATAGGGGAAACTAGGGGGTGGGGCAGGGAGGGATAAGGAATATATGAGAACTCTCTACTTTCTCCTCAATTTTTCTGTAAGTCTAAAACTGCCCTTAAAAATAAAGTCTATTATAAAAAGGAAGGAGGGTAGGAGGGTGAAAGGGAGTGAGGGAGGGAGAGAGGGAAAGAGGGAAAGAGAGAGGAACAAAGAAATGGGATGTGGGGAGTAGGAAAGAGTGAAGAAAAGGAAAAGAAAGAGGCTAAACTGTCTAGTCCTCAGCTTCTCATCCCTTGAACACCTAGGAGTGGAAGTTAGGTTGTGTTCCTAGTTCCCTCATCTCGAGAATTGCACTCTTCCCCCGCCCCACATGACTTGTGGGACTGCGTCTCTGTCAGGCACATTCTTTGTGTGACTCCATCCCCCTGGCTGCAGTTGTATTGGTCCAAGAGAGGACGAATCACTCAAGTTGGGCCAATTAGACTCAAAGGACAGATTTGGTCTCTTTGGATGCAGGTGGACTTGTAAGTTTATGAATAACAACAACAAAATGGCCCAGTGAAGAATTGTATTATCAGAGAATAGATTTTGCTACCTCAAGGCAGACCATAATTTGTATAGTTGAAGATTTTGCCCCATCTGGTCCAGTAATAAATGAAAGATTTTAATTCAGATCTCCAGAACATAAAACACTTGAAGATGTGAATTCCTTCTGCAGTCAGTTCTCAGAAAACGTGTGTTGTCACGGTAGCAATGATGGTCGTGATGGTAACAACACAGGAGGAGGTCACTCAGTAAATCTTACGCTGGCCCAGTCACCAGTAAAATAACATTTCCTCTTTTTGTCTTTGCAGTGATGTCAGTCATGAGGATGAATCAGGGGATGCCTGTCCCTCCCCCTCTACGCTGCCGCTGTGTACACGTGAGCTGTAGTTTGTGATGTGCGCCAGAAACCTGAGGTTTGCCCGTTGTTGACGACCACAGTCCCCTCAGTCTCAGATCGCTGCTCGTGGCAACAGGTAAGAATAGCCCACAAATCTGCTCTTATGACAATGATGTTGTTAATACTTCTTAATATTTTGCCCTTCACTTCTGTGGGCTGAAAGTGCTTCACAACACACAATCTCTGTTCTCGTGCTTCCTGTGAGGCAGGTACTTAGAATAAATTGGGGTTCATATCCTGCACATGTGAACAATAGCAAGTCCTTCTCTCTAAAGTTGCTCAAAGAGAGCTTGATGACATCAACAGCAGGGGCCCTGTCTCCCACGCCAAACACACAATACCATGGAGCCTCTGTGCAGGGGTGAGCAAGTGTCTAAAATGAGCTAAATGATAATTAGGAAAACCACTGAGAAAATGGGAGAAATACCATGCACACTGAAGGAAGTTGAAATCTTCACTTGTTAAAACAGGGAGGCAATGTTGCCTGCCAACACTTTGACCCTTTTTTCTTTACTGCTCCTCCCCCTTTATCTTCCCATAGGTCCTCGTTTAGATTTTCTGAACTGAGCTATGTGGTTTCTGCGGGCGTGTGATCACATGGGCATCTGACGACTGAGTTCAAGCTCTCTCTACTGAGTTAGTGCAGCACAGAGCTTTCCAGGTGTCACAGGTGCGTGTCAGGCTCTGGCTGGGCAGTCATTATTGTATTCAATAGATATGCAAAGGCTGTCAGTCAAGTGGCATGTCATCAAATGACTTGTCTGAGGGCCTTGATGAATGAGGCAGGGTTGCCCTTCTTCCTGCACTGTGAATACTGCTGGGACAGGGTAGGGCAGTTTCCTGAGTAAACTCCAACTCCTCTAACCCTGGGTTACTCCTGGATCTCTGTGGTCAAGCTCCCTCCAGCCTCTGTGCAGGGCTTTGGCTTGATGCTTCCCAAATGTTAACATTCATTTACATCGCCGGGATCTTGTTACAACGCACATTCAGATTCAGATTCAGTAGGTCTGGAGTGGGACTGATGATTTAGCATTTCTAACAGATGCTACTATCGAGTAGCAAGAGCTTCACTCATAATAGCTGGGCACAGCCTAACAGCCTGCCACCATGAGGAGATGGGAGAACAGAACCCCAGGTGTCTCTAGACTTTTTCCAGCCTCGTAACTTCCATAAAGAGGAAGGGAAATGGAACCATCACTGATGAAGCCTCTATCACACCCAGGCATGAGGCCAAGTTGCCAGAATTTAATTATATTACCCCAGTTGGTGAGTATCTGAGCAACTTGAATAAGAGTGATTAAGTGAACCTTGGTTTTGTGAGTCCCGCCCCTTTCTGACATTCTGAGTAGTTAGTGTTGGCAAGGCAACTCGACAGGCCCAAGTTGACAATTCTCAGAGGAGGGGACCTTAAAAGAGATGCAGGGCTTAACACTACAGGAAACTCCAGCTCCAAGAAAGGCCTGCCTAAAATAGAGATGTGCTGATGCTAATCAGTAACCGCTGCTGTTCTCAGGGTGTAAGAATAGGCTGGAAACCTCTCTGGTGACTCATCGGCCTCCGCTGCTGCCAGGAGTTATCTCTAGCTCTAGCGAGGCAGCAAGTCACTACCTGGCAGAGGGATGTTCTGGATGTGAGGAAGGAGCTGGCTGGGACCCATCCATTAGGTGACACAATGGACTGTACCCCCTGAGATGGCCTTTCTGAGGGCCTTAGAACCAGACCAGCTTGTCACAGGCCCCTACCCTTCTAGGTTAAGTCACATGCATTGAAGAGAATGAGTTGTGGATATAGAGTTCTCCAAAGCTGGTTAGAGACCCATTTCTCTGGGCAACTTGGCTATTTGGCCAAGTAGATAGTGACCCACAGAAGAGTTACACTCTTCAAGCATTATCAGGCTGGCCACACACACCGGAGAATCCAGAGTTGCGTTCTCGTCTGGGAGCAGGAGCCTTGAGAGGTTTTAAACTTGAAGTGCCACTAGCAGCAGTGTGGGGAAACGTCTCCCCTCCACATTCACACTTCTTTGCCCTTCCCTGACCATTCTGACTTATAGACCTACCTCTTCCAAAGCAGGGCTCCTGCTGACAGAAGAAACTAAGAGTAGATGATTAAGGATGGTTTTTGATGATGTCAGGCCTTCTGAAATGTTTACTTCTCTGCAAAATATTCCTACAACACCAGCCTTCCAGCCTCGATCGTAACAGAGCACAAGTGTTTCTTCGGATTGTTGAAAGGAGTAGCAGAGGAGAGAATTATCGGTGCTGGCTGGTAACATATTCTGAGGATCTGCTGTGAATACTGCTGTGGGTGTTACATCATGTTAGGAGCTGCGGGATATAACAAGTCACACCTCAAATTTTTGTTATCTGATGAGGAATAGGAGTTGTGCATTCTAAAAACAAACAGTTTGTAGAGCACTTTCATATAAGGTATGCTGTTTGTTACAACCAACTGGTGAGGTAAAAACTATCTTTCTCTTTTGTAGATAAATAATGAATCTCAGAGAGGTTAATATAATTTTTTAATGTTAATTAGGTGTCAGGAAGTGGCTTGGGGATTAAGCTCAGGGCCTGGGGTCTTTTCTCTTCAGCACAGCACCCAGCGCCAGTTCTTCTCCCTGGAGTTAGGGAGGAAAAGGAGAGCACCTCTTCTTAGAACCTTCACACCTTGTCCTAGAGGGTCCCGAGGGCACTCATTTGGTTGATTGGGACCCATCCCCATGCTCTTCCCTCTTCCTTCTGTGGCCCCTTATTCTCCAAGTGGCAGAGTCTCCTAGGGCAAGGCTTATGACCTTTGATAACACAGCCTCCCCCCTGCCAAAAAAATCATACCCCTGGTCCCCCACGGACTTCATTTGGCATAACCACACTTTCCTTCCTTGCTTAAAAGATAAAGAAGCAGAGTTGCTGGTGTGAAAGGGGTGAGTGAGTCATGAGGGACTCTATCCTGCCTTGCAGTGGGGCCATTTTCACCAGTCACATTTTGGGTGTCTATGTTCTGCTAAGTTACTTTATCGAGGACTATCTTATCTTGCCAATTGATTAGCTCTCCATAAGCATTCTAGATATGAATTCTGTTTTATTCTTTTTTACTACTCCAGGTCCTAGCAGAACTTTCTATATGTAAGTGTTTGATTAGGATTATTAGAATAACCCAGGGGTACTAAGGAAAAGCCTGGAAAACTTCTCTCTCTGTCAGAAAGTATTTTCCAGGATGCTCTTTGGTGGGGAGAAAAAACTTGCAGAGCACGGACTATACTCTGCCCTTGGGAATTCAGTGACGGGGGCTTACTGACCTGGGAGCTAGGGAGGCCCTCAGAGAGAGGCTCAGCCAAGCCACCTCCATGGAGTTTCATCCCCTCACTCCCCTTGCCCAGTCTCAGCTTGGTTAATTCCATGAAAGAGAGGAACAGAATGTACATTTCCACCCCACACCTGACCAAGAGGTGCTAGATCTAAAGATCTGGGTGAAGCTCAGCCTTGTGCATTGGGAAGGCACTGCAGCTGATTGTGACTCAATACCAGAGTTTGAGAAAATCATTGTATTAAACAGACATTGCAGACAGTGCCATGGGTATCATTCCTGGGGGACCTTCAAGTCTGGATCATGCCCAGTCTGGTCATACCCCAGCAGGCAATGCAGAAAGGCATTTATAGGTCACACCAGGGCCATTCTATGGGAATATGATGCTTCTGGTTCACCCCACAGTCACAGTGCATGGCCTGAGACATACCAGGCCTTGTCCTGTTTAGGTGAGAATAAACTTACCTCCATCCGCTACCCAACAGATGTATTAAGTGCTTTCTATGTGTCAGTCAGTGTGGTGGGTCTTTCTCATGAATCAGTCAATCCCACAATAACTCTATGGGTCATTCCCCAATTAGAGATGATAAAACAGGTCCAGAGAGGTTCTTACCTCTAAATATTACATGAGAGTGGCTGAGTTGGGATATGCATCCAAACAGCCTGGTTCCACAGACCACCTATCTTCTGACCACTGTGCTGTGCTCTCTTTCATCTAAATCATAAATCAAACAGGTCTGGGACTGGGCAGCAAGGCATCTCAGTGGAGCTTCTTTCTACCTGAAGACCTTCCATCTCCCACCACATTGCATTTTCATCCTGTGATCATGGAAGTCTAGTGCTTTGAAGGGGAGCTGGCATGTTTATGTGCAGGGCTGGATGAGCCTACCTATGTCATGAAATTTGTCCTTTGCCCTGAACACCAACTCCACCTCGGGAAGCACAGGCAGCCCTTGCCAGGGCTGACCAGGGCAAGGGTCAGTAGGAACACAAGCTTGGACCACCTCATATCCTGGGTATGTTGGTTTTGGCAGAAGCTGACCTGTTCTATTCTGTACATAACATTTGTCTCTGTATCCAAATAAAAAAAGGAAGAAAAAACCCAGAAAAAAAGATCAGCAGAAAATACAGCTATAATTAGAAATTGGTGAAAACTCTTTAGGACGTACTCATAGGCTATACATTTGTTCTATATAAGCTAGTAAATTTAAAAATAAACAAATAATATTATAAATTAATAACATCTTGGTAATTTTTCCCAACAAAACCCAAGACAGAATATAGAGTTTGGGTTGGCCATGCCTGGATTCCCATCTGGCTTCTGCCTCTTACTTGAGCAAGTTACTTAACTTCTCGGTATTAGTTCTTAAGTTTAGTTGGTAGACGATAATATCTGTGAGTTGTGAGGATTAGAAATGATGTATGCAGGAGACACTCAGTGAGTGCAGGTAACATGATAACTACTCTAGAACTCATTTCCAAAGTTAATAGTGTTGAAACATGAACCTAATTGTATGAAAGATGTAGACTTCTGGCTGTTATGATTAAAAAAAAAAAGATTTAATTGGCATATTCTTGCTTCTGTGACCTCAAAACACTTTACAAGTAAATAGAAATTTTGCATCTATTTTGCCATTCAGTCCTCATAACAACCCTGTGATGTAAGGTAGATATTATTTTCTTCATTTTACAAGTGGCTGTGTTAAGGATTAGAAGAGTAAATGGTTTACCCTCAAAATTTATGAAAAGAAGACCTGAGACTCACACCAGTCTTCTGAAGCCGAATGTAGAGTTCATGCTACCTGACCACACTAGAATTTGTCATTCACCTTCCAAATGCCCAATGAAAACCTGTACTCTTATCCTCTCTCATATTCAATTATTAGAAAATTGTATTCCAGAGATGGGAAGAAAGTTAATTTGGATCATACAGAAAATCAGCAAGAGGACTAGGGATTTTTAAAAGGAGACCTTAGTACTTAAAAAAATGGCCCAAGGAGGTCATGGAAAGGCATGGGCCCTGCTATGTCTCCTCTGTGCAACTTGGACAAGTGACTCCACCTTGTTAGGCTGAAGTTTCCCAAGTTCTGAATTGAGAATAACAGTATTCACTTCATAGTGCTGCTGTGATGATTAAATTAGATCATAGAAGAGCACCTGGCAAATAGATGCACAATAGATGTGGGTTTCCTCTACCCCGTATATTAGATGAACAAATGTCTACTTGGCAAAATCTGGTAACTAAAGGTCTAGAGTCATGAAGCCTTCTCACATCCACAAACCAGGCACAGCCTGTACTTGGCAGGGTAGCCAAGCATCTCAGCCGTTCTCGGTCTCAGCTGTCCTGAGGAGGATCTACTCCTGATGGGGCCAATGAAAATACCTTGGCCTCTGTAAGTTGATTCCTGCCCTTTGGTGTATAAGGGTAATAGCCAGTAAGGGTGCTAATGCGATCCACATGTTGTAGTGATTTGTCTGCTCTGGATGACTTAAATGCTGCGAACTAATAGACAAGCACTAAAGTGCAAGCTTCATGTGAACACAGGCTTGCCTAAGAACATGACTGGGACCATTAGCTCATAGCACGAAGACTATGAGCCCCCACAAAATGATTGCAACACTCACTTGCCATTCCCCTCAGAGCAACGATGAGTTCTGAGTCCCATTACCGACTGTCCCCTTCTGGCCCTATTTGCAGTCGACCTGCATGCAGGGGCAGTTCTCAGACGTAGGAGGGAAAAAATCCATTTGATTTGAAGGAGGCAAACCTGTCCTGTTGTATCCATCCCTTCATGGCAGACAAGGTCATTGAGGAGACTGAAAAGTTTTAGCTGTCTCTCTGGGTTTATGTGTGTGCGTGGGTATGTGTATCCCCTCACCAGCAAACCAGAAGCAATATTGTTTGCATGATTATCTCCTTCTATACAAGCCTACATAGAGCACACTGTGCGGGTCAGCTTATGTGAGGATTATTAGCAAAGCCACCTTTCTAAAGGTTGGGCTGGGTCCACAGCTCTCTATTGGGACTCATTTACTCCCCCATCTGTGGCTTTGACCCTGGTTCTTGGCTTGTGAAATTTGAATTCTTGTAGTATTCTACCTCTCTCATCCTGGGGGAAAAATATCCAGTTATTGTTTATGTTTTAATGTAGTACGTTCTCATTTGATGTCAGTATGTTGAATAAAAATGGCAGTCAAATGCTGGCCACACTCTGCACTGCCTTGGCAATGGGAAGGACACAGTGGGCCAAGAAGAACCTTGTGCTCTGGTAGCTCCTTAGGTGTGGTCCACTTCCTCATCACAGGAACCAGGGCCTCTGCCCTTCTTGTGCAGTCTGATCTTCTGAGACCAGCCGAGGAGGGTCACAGCTGTGTCCTGATTGACCTCAGTCATATCTAAACCCCTCTGTCCCATGTACTTTCTGGGAGTGGGGGCTTCTAAAAGCCTGAGCCGTAGTGCGGTGGTCTTTTTATTGCTGCTGTGACAAATTAAAACAAACTTAGTGGCTTAAAACCATACAAATTTATTATTTTACAGTTCAGGATCAGAAGTCTTACAGAAGTCTCACTGGGCTAAATTTAAGATTTGGCAAAGCTTCCTTCCTTCTGGAGGTACTAGAGAAGAATCTGCTTCCTTGCTTTTTCAAGCTTCTAGAGGTCACCCACATCCCTTGGCTCATGGTCCCCATCCTCTGTCTTGAAAGTCAGCAAGGTCTGGTTGAGTCTTTTTTGTGCTGGAATTTCTTGAATTCTTTGTCTTCTGCCTCTCTCTTCCACTTATAAGGACTCTTGTGATTACACTAGGCCCACCTGGATAGTCTAGGGCACAGGTGGCAAACACAAGGCCCATGGGCCGAATCTAGCCCTCCACCTTGTTTTATCTGGCCCGGCACCTTGTTTCTACCCAGTGGCAGCACCGAGCTCCTTGCCCCTAGTTAAGGAGTAGTTACATTTATGCAGTCCTAACATTACATTTGGCCCTTTGAAGGCAACTGCGAGGCTGATGTGGCCCCCAGTGAAAATGAGTTTGACGCCCCTGGTCTAGGGTAACATTGCCATTTCAAGGTTAACTGATTATCAACCTCAATTTCACCTGCAACCTTAATTTTTCTTTGCTACATAACCTAGCATATTCCCACAGGTCTTGGGGATTAGGTGGTGGACACCTTTGGAGTTGTTATTCTGTCTAGTACACACCACCCCCGTCTCCCACACTACAGAGGATGCACAGGACCATTGCTAAAAGTGGGCCTGGTCAGCTGCTGGCCTTAGAGCAGCCTTACCCACTGAACTGCCTCCTCCTGCCATTGGTAAATGTTTGTGATCAGCCTCTGTTGGCAGCCTTCCGAGGCATGTGGTCTGAATCAACGACCAGGGATCTCAATGTCCTCTCCTTTTCAGCTGACACAGCTCTGTGTTCTCAGTCATCACCCTGTGACCAGTTCACCAAGCTCCACCTTGAATGGAAATTTCACTTTGGGAAGGCTTGGTGAGCTATGCTTCCTGAGGCTTTAAACATCTGATTGCTAAGACCAGGCAGAGTGTCAGCCCTTGACCTAGGACTGGGGCTACTGGATCTCTGAAGAGGTTTGCGTTGAGCTTCCTCACAAGTCCCTGGGATGACATATGACCTTGGCCCAGCAATGGAAGTATTTAATCCTCTGGTCACTGTCTGATCTAAAGATGGTCATAAGACCCAAGCCAGGTGTGGTAGGGACAGTGATACTTCTCAGACATTCTAAGTCTTTTCTCACATTCCCAGTCACCTTACAGTTAGGCAGGGCTATGGGGCTAGTTCTGACCACAGGAAGGGAGAGGAAGTGATATTGATCTCTTGTGGGCCCATGCCTAATTCTCTAGGCATGCTGTAGCAATAAAAGCAATCTTAAGTTGCAGGTGGTACAGCTACAGAATGGTAGAGTGTCCATCATCCTGGGTGCCTGAAGACCAACAGTACACATTGGACATGCAATGTGAGCAAGAAGACACAAACTAGGCTTTTGAACTTCAGGTTTGATATCAGTTGTTACCACAGCATAAGCAGCCTGTGCTGACTGATGTACCAGCCAGTGAAAGGACTCCCCAAGGCTTTCCAGAGCTCTCAGAAGAGACTCTGTCTCTCTCTCTCTGGCACTGCATGCACATTTTGATCTTGGGATTGCCAACAGCCAACTTGGCACCATGAAGAAAGGGCTTGTCTGAAAACAAAGCCAGCAGAACCAAGAGATGAAAAAAGAATCCTGTTGACCTCGTTTGAATCATTGGTACATTTGGGCCAAAGGCTGCTTGACCCTTTGAATCTTTCAGTGATGTGACAAAGACATTCGCATTTTTGCTTAAGCTGATTTGAATGGTGTCTGTCCTTTTCGATTTCAAACGTTCTCCCCATCACAGCCCTTTCTTCTGACAGATTCATGTGGCCATCTAGAATGATCTGTTTTTTCTTCTCAGGGACCCTTCCTGTAGAAAGTGAGATTTTTGCATATCAGAGTGGGGCCCTCAAAACAATTTGCTGCCCCTAGAGACTATGTTCTTCTATATTCTTTGTGCATGTCCCCTGTTGAAGTATTACATTCCTCTCTTCCGTTTCCTGAGACGGGAGGGTGTGTTGACAGTCAGAAGCAGGGAGACAATATAATCATCAAATCATCAAAGGGAAGAATTCACCAGTGTTTGAAAATAAAACAAAGGGAAAGTGAATATTGAGGATCTCCTCATAGGGACAAAACACTTTAGAGAAGATGGTGCCATCCTGAGAGCACTATAATGCTCTCTGTCAGCATTGACTTGCCTTTGCATGCTTCCCATTTGTTAGTTTGGGCCTTTGGGAGAATGACCAAAGGTTTTGAGGTTTCCCTGCCCAGAAGAAATGATGAATGTGCACAGATTCATCCAGAGTCTCTCTCTGGTTCCCTGCCTGAGCCAGGAAGGAGGCACGTAAGGGGCTGCTGCTTGGAATGAGGTTACTGTCTGTGGCCATGGGATTGTCCCAAGATAACAGGTCCACTGCGGGGCCAAACCAGCAAAGCTGACCTCTGCTTCACGCTTTAACCAATGGTGCCAAATTCTGACCATCTGACAAGGCTGGGCCGAATCGCACTTTGGTGTGACCTGAGCTGGCCCCCATTCCCCACAATCCTAACATGTGATTCCTCTGAAAGCTCCCTGAATAGACCAAATGAAAAGTCCAAACTTAGAAATGGCCAGTGGCCTGGAGGCAGCGGAGTCAGAATTTCTTCAACCTTGACCACACTGTGAGTCAGTGGATAAAACCGAGTGTTCACCCAGTGTCCTTCTGGTACAAACTCAGGAAATCAGCAAGATCTATAGGAGAGAGGGTGTTTCACTGGACCCCAGATGTCAGGTTCAAGTTTCCAAAAAGCCCATTGTTAAATAGTAGCTTGTATTTAGCAAGAGAACATATATGCATCTTCTTGTGTGGATATGTATGTCTGACCTGGGGGTTATTATTAGAAGATTTGGAGTCTCATTTCTTAGTCATCATGGCCTGTGGTGGAGAGTGTCCAGGCAGTTTTCCTCTCCGACTCACCAAAGCCAGAATACATTAACACATATTTCAAAAGGATTGATTTCTCCATTGTAAGCATTACCCCTTGGGAGTCATGGCTAAAAGGCTCCTGATTTGGACAAAGAGGTTGGATGCTATTTACAGTGAGTTCCACTTCTCATTGCTCTGGACAGTTATAATACTAAACAACATAACATACTTATTAGTTGCGGAAGTGTGGTGGCCCCTGTGAAGATTTGCTTAGAGAATTAGAGAATTTTATTTGGGAAGGGATTACCTAACTCACGTGCTCAAGTCTTCTCGGCAACATTCCCCATGGACTGTCTTGCACCCGTGAACGCCCCTGCTCCTGCGGGCAGTCTACAGGAAGCACTGCTGGAGCCCTGCCACATCACCTCACCCACCTCTGGTTTCAGTCACGGCCCAGGCCAGGCTCACCTTGAGCTGAGGGTGTCTCACCTCCAACGGGCACCTCACATATTTCGACATCTGCTCATGACCTTATCCCAGGCCGCTTATTGTGCAAGTGCAGCCTGAAAGTAGGGTGGTGCTGAAGCCTTGGGGGAAACCATCAATCAAGCGGCGTGGCCCCTGGGTCCGTGTTGCAGCCTACTCTCCTTCAGGTGGATCATTCAGGGAGGCTTTTTGCAAGATTCTCAGAGGTTTCTGGATAATGTTCACTTACAGTAGCTATTCTTTCCTTCCTGTCTCACTACCCCCACTCCCTTCTTTCTTTTCTGTTACCTGGGATCATCTCCCAAGTAAATGGCTTGCAATCAAGCCCTTGCCTCAGGCTCTAATTTTGAGGGAAACTAACTAAAACAGCCTATTCTGCTGTAGTGGGTAAGAATGTGAACCTGAGAAATCTACTGCCTGACACTACCCCTGTGACCCTGAGCAGGTATCTGGGCCTTAGCTTTTTTCATCTGTAAAACGAAAATGATAATATTACCACCCTCCTAGGATTCCTATCAGGATTAAATATTTCAAAAGCTCTTAAAAGAATGTCCAGCGCATGGTAAACACTGAACACAGGGTCGCGCCTGCCTGAAGTGGCAGTCATTGTTCTAGGGTTTTACCTGCAGTGAGTGGCATCTGCCACCCTACACATTGCATCCCTCACACAAAATGGCTGAGAGCCTCAGGTCATAGTAGCTCGGCTTTATAAACCAGGAGGCTGGGAAGCGAGTCAAGTTTTCTGGGGATTCCTGCATCACTTAGTACATTGCTTCTCTGGGCCTCGCTTTGTCCTAGGCATGAAGGCCATTAAAAACAAAAATTTCTATAGTTATAAGGCAAATAGATTAGTTTAATAGATCTATAAATGGGTAGCAGTTCATTGTCACAAAAACACTAATGAAAATGCTATTAAATGCAGTAATTTTCACCTTTTCAATTATCCTTTTGTGAAGAAGGGTCATATAAATAGCAAAATATAATATCTAGCCTCCTGACAGCCTTGAGTTTATTACTGTAAATGTTCTTCTGCTGATAACATCTGCCTCCCTTTGATACAGAGCCGAACACTATGTTTGGATTCAATTTGCAAGTATAAAAAGTAAGTTTCAAGGAAGTGATAAAAATCAGAGATTGTGAGACCACAATGAGTATTTGCCGGGGTAACCAAGTGACAGACTGCGTGTGTGACCAGGAATGTAGGGAAAAAATACTGAGTTGTAGTTGCTGACTCCAGTGAGCTCTCTCCATTCCCACTCCTTTGTAAACATACCCCCTTAGTTTCCTTGGACTCTTTACTGAAAACACGGTCCACGGACCAGCAGCATCAACATCACTGGGGCCCTGAGCAGACCCACAGAATCTCAGTCCTCCTGGATCAGAACCTGCATTTCAGCAGGGTCCCCAAGTGCCTCCAATGTGCACTCAAGCATGAGAAGCTCTTAAAAAGGAGGGTCATTTGCTTGCTTAGCCAGCTACCAGTCCCAGCTTATTCTGATCTGTTCCCACCTCTTCCCAGGTTTGCCCCAGAATGCCTGAAGACAGACTCTGGGGGGAGAGCTGACTGCTTTTTCACGCAGGACCAGGACGGACGGAGGGAGGGAACTGGTGCCATGGAGGGCAGCCGACAGAGAGGCAGGGAGAGGGGAGATGAGCAGTGGGACTTCCGGAGAGAGGTGTGCAGGAGAGTTTTAGGAAGTGCTGGCTCTGGTTTCTGTTGCATTCCTACTTTTCAGCTTCCTGAAGAGACCTTCAGTGGAAATTCCATTTTATTTTTACCTAGAAAAATGATACAAAGCTGTAAGCGGTAATATTGTCAATATTTATGAACTCACTACCTACCATTCATAAAGGTTAATCATTTTGTGTGTTTATCATAGATTTTTTTTTTTTAAATAAAGGGTTATTGATAGAACTGAAGTCCCCCGTGTCCTGCCTGGTCCCGCTCTTCCCCTCTGCCTCTAGGCAGCCACTGCCGCGCCAGCACACTTCACCACACACAGCTCTAGACAACATGGAGCATTGTTTCGTGGTTTTAAAATGTACATAACTGTTGTATTGTACAAACTGTCAGTGGCATTCTAAAAGTTATAATTTTGAAATCTATGCCTATCAAAAAATATAGACGTGGCTCATTCATTTTTTAATTTTATTTTGTATCATGGTAAAGTATACATCACACAGTTTGCCACTTTTAAGGGCACATCAGTGGCATTAAGTGGACTCACAGATTGTGGGCCTGTCACCACTACCTATTTCCAGGACTTTTTCATCCTCCCCGACAGAAACTGTGCACCCCTTAAAAATAAGTCCCTACTACCAGCTTTCCTTAACCCCTGGTAACCCCCATTTTACTTTTTGTCTTAGTCTGTTTGCCTTTTATTTTGTAACATTACTCATCTGCTTTTAATAGCTACATCCCATTTCCTCAATACATACATATTATGTATTCCTCCTGGGGCTAAATTGCTGTATTAGTTCTCTATCGCTGCCCCGACAACATTACCACCACTTCAGTGGTTTAAAACAGCACAGCTTCGTCACCTTGCAGTCTGACACAGGTCTCTCTAGGCTGGGGTCTCAGGATTGACAGGGCTGCGTTCCTTCTGGAGGCTCTTGGAGAGCGGTGGCCTGCCATTCGGTGTCTCTGGGCCACACTGGAAGAAGAAGAGTGGTCTTGGGCCACACATTAAGTACACAAACACTAATGAAAACTGATGAGCAAAAAAAAAGCTTTTAAGTAAATTTACGGTTCTCCGTTGGGCCACTTTCATACCCACCCCGGGCCATGTGTGGCCCGTGGGCTGCAGGTTGGACATGGGAAAAAAATCTTTTTCCTTGTCTTTTCCAGCTTCTAGAGGCTATTCTCATTCCTCACCTTGAGGTCCCTATCTCTGTCTTCGAGGCAAACAACATCTTTCTGACTCTTCCTCTATTGTCTCCTCTTTTTCTATGACTCTCCTCTTTTGCTTCCTTTTATAATTTTAAGGACCCTGTGATTTACATTGGGCCCACCCAGATAGTCCGGGATAATCTTCCTTTGATTAGTGACCTCAATTCCATCTGTAAGCATTTTGCCCCTTTGCCAAGTAGCCTAACATATTCACAGTGGACTAGGGTGTGGATATGTTTGGTGGGGGAGGGGCATGATTGTGCCTGTCGCGGCCACTAAACCAGAGTGTTACAGTTGACATCCCTTCTATGTCTCTTGGTGCTTACTTGTGAGAGTTCTCTGGGCAGTGCATCTGCAGTCCAATGTTCTCTTCCTGCTTTGTTCTTTAAGGTCAGTTTGGAATCACATTTGTCTTATTTTGGATACAATCTTTGCCGAGGCTGACCGCAAGGGGGCCCAAAGTTACTCAGACAGCACACGAATGGAGGAGTTGACCTCCACCTTTCAGACATGGCCTGGTATTTACTGCCTTACAAGGTCCTACTTTGGAAGCTGTGAGGTCACGGTGTAACTGAGGGAAGCCAGCGAGTGCCACAGAAGTCCAGGAGGAGTTTGTAGCAGAGGTGCCTGGCACATGTGCTAAAATCAAAAAGAACTGTCTCTGGGAGAAGGGAAATGAGAACCAGGGAGGAGAGGTGGCCGGACCAGGCAAGGCGACGAGCCTGGCAGCTGGCCCCAGAGAAGGCTGGGGTCCCTCCACACCAGGTGTAAGTGTGTGTGAGGCATAATAAGCCTGTGCATCTCGAGGGCCTTCCCCTTTGAGGTCAACATGTGACAAGGAAGCTGCTGTCGGTCAAAATACGTTTAGAATTTCATTAAAACCAAAAGCACATTCTTTGGACTATTGTCACAGAAGGAAAGTCTTCATTCTTTTTGGAAAAGGTTTACTTCCGCAGATAAACAAAGATCATCACAGGTCAAGTCTTGATAAAAAGGAAGCTCTCGGCTGAGTGAGAACATTTTTGGTCAAACAATGACTAACATTGATTTTTCCGATGTGGCTCTAGAGCAAAGTGGATCGCCCATCCTCGTTGCCCAAGACTGGGTTTTTGCCAATTATCCTAACTTAATTATTAATAGCACCCACTGTCTCTCCAGTGTACGTGGTAAATTATGACATCCTATCCTAAGTGCAGTTCCAGAAAAGGAAGCAACTGATGTGTGAGCCATGGCGGGATTTGGGGACTGAGTGCCCAATTTCCCAATGTGACTGCTTTTAAGAACCCACTGCTATAAACGTGTAACTTCTGATATGACTGCTTGGGAAACAAACACACAAACAGGCCGCCCTCTACATTTTTCTTGGCTTTTTTTTTTTAATAAAATCACGAGCATAGAGAGAGCAGGCAAAGAGAGCTGTGGTGTGTCAGTGTATCGGCAGCAAACCCGCCACCCCCTGTTCACACACCGTCGAGGTGAGTGCACGTGGCTTCTCCTCCTGCAGGTTGCCCTTGATACTACTTACTGTAACGAGGCTTTATTTCAATGATCAGGAGAAAATGCAGGAGCTCACCTAATGTACTGTGCCCTGGGTCCCCCAGTCCCACAGGGATGCCCTTGGAGACATGATTTTCTTTTGGGGGCCAGGATAAAACTAGGAGTGGCTGAGCCATGACACTATAATAAGGGAGTTGTGAGAACTCCCGCTAATGAAGGCAGCTTATTCCTGTGCATTGCCAGCCACTTAATTCCGTGCACACTTTACCTTCCTTCTTGTATTGGGGAAAGATATACTGGCTTCGCTTCATAAACATGACCTTACTTATTATCAAATACACTTTCCCGAAAGCCGGCGAGGGCAAAAATACCTCACGGTGACTTGTGACTATTCATGGAACATCATAAAGTTCTATTAGAAACATGAAGACATAATACTGACACTTCAGAATATTTTGGGCTAAGGAATGTAAATAGACCATGTTTCAAATAGAAACATCTCCAACCTTCTGATATCAAAAATAACAACTTTGCAACAGACTATATATCTGGGGTTTCTGGCAACAAAGAAGTTCTGAGTGGAATCAAAAAACCATAGTGATGAAATACAGAATCACAATAACACAGTTTCACCTATTTTTGGAGCTCCTTTCTCCCAAGGAAGTCAACGTGATTAAAGACGCTGGATTGTTTTCCCAAGCCAGGCTCCCTTGGAGAAGGCATTATTGGGTCAGAGGAGGGGTGAGAAAATCAACAGTTAATTGATGAGCAAATATTTATTGAGTGACTATTGTGTGCAGGGCACCGCACAGCGGCTAAGTACACAGGCATTAGATCTACCAGCTCCACCACTTCCTAACCTCAGATGACTTACTTTACTCCCTCTCTCCCAGTTCTGTAACGTGGGGCCAAAACCAGGATCTGCTTAATAAATTTGTTGTGAAAATCAGCAATTAATTTGAGGCATTTACAAATTATAAATTAGGCATTTATCAAGTAAGTGGCATAGAGCATGCACTAAAACGTTTTAGGGGAAATAATATAACGGCCGATAAAAATACAACTGCCCCCAAAAGGCAGCATATAATAAATATGGAAGGGCAGCTATAGCGGATTAAGAGAGGGAAGGTCTCTGTGAACTGGAGTGGAGAAATTCTTCATGGAGGAAGTGGGGGTCTACTGCCATCTTGACACGTAGGTAGGAGGGAGGAGGTCATGGGGCTCATCTCGGCAAGGAAACAGGTGTACCATGAGCAGGTGAGGAGGGGATAAAGCAAGCAGGCCTTTCTAGGGAGAGCAGAGGGTTTGTGTAGGGGAGAGGAGTTGAAGGTGGTTCAGGCTAAGTTTGGGAGAAACTTAGATTTTAGCCAGTGAAGGTGTTTTTGGACAAGCTCATGCCTTGGTTCAAGTGATGTTGTAGGTTGTTGGTAGCATCATGGGCAGAGCTGGCTGGCTAGCCTGGAGGAAAGATGACCTGTGGCATGGATCAACTGTTCTGAGGCTTTTGTAGTACAACAGAGGTCAAGTGTAAGGGCCTGGACTAGGGTAAGGCAGCTGAAAGAGCAACTCTCCTGTGGATTCACCCAGACAGGAGAGGCCTCTGCTTAGCTTGTGCTAACTGTCCCCAAGGGTCTTCTGGTACTCAGGGGAGATCAAAGGCCAAGGTCCAGCCTGGGTTGCAAGAAAGACGAGATCTTTTTTTGTTTTAGTTCTCACCAGAGAATTTTTAAAAAATTGCTTTCAGAGAAAGAGGAAAGGGGAAGGCGAGAGAGAGGAAGAAACATTGATGTGAGAGAGAAACCTCGATAGTCTGCCTCCCATATGCACCCTGACCAGGGACCGAATCCACAACCTAGGTATGTGTCCTGATCAGGAATTGAACCCACAACCTATTTGGTGTCTGGGATGATGCTCCAATAACTGGTATTTTAATTTTCCTTTCATGTGTTGGACAAGAATGTCCAATAAGAATGAACAATTCTTATTAATCATAAAACAATACTGGGTATGCACTTGTGCCAGAGACATTAAGAAGAAGTACAAACCAGTTCTCTAAGAAGGGTCTCACAGCCATGACGGGGGAAGGGAGAGAGGCATTTGTTCAGAAGAAGGCCAGATGTGTGGCCTCTGGTTGTTTGATAGGTGTTGTGAATGATGTGGATAAAGTGGGCTGCTGGAGGTCAAAGAGATTCCTAACAGGCCACAGTAGTTACAGAACACTGACCCAATGATTTGTTTTATCATAAATTAAGATATTTCTAATTTTAGAGAGGAAAAGACAATCCTGTTTTGGTTAAAGTGAAGACCAAATTAGAAAAACAAAGTGATTCGTAGATAGAGAGCAGGCTGACAGCTGGGGGGTTGGGGTAGAGAGGGGCTTGGAGGATGAAGGGATTCAGCAAACAAGAAAAAAGAGAACTAAAAAAAAAGAAAAGAAAAATAAAGTGAAATTTGACCACGTTATTTATCTTTTTGCTTTTATGTAAAATTCCTTCTGTGTCACAGGCTTGACTGAGCCAAGAGCTTTAATAATAATAGCTAACAGTTATTGCACACTGACTTTGTGTCAGGCACTATGTTCCACTCTGTGCAGATCAGCTCATCTAACCCTCATGGACTTTGTAAAACAGGCAGGCTGTTCTTATGTTCATTTTATGAATGAGGAAAGGGAGTTTTGGAAAGAGTCGATCTCATTCCCCCAAAAGCTTTGCTTGGCTGTAAGTACAAATCCCCCATGATTAGACTCTGATCTGCCATTTCTTTTGGTTTGTCACCATTTCCACCGCTCTTCTGAGATTGATAACCTTCCACTTAGGTAGTTTGCACTGCAGGGACCCTGAAGCTCTAGCTGAGGCATATTTGTGGACTCAGTACTGGCAGTGTCACCCCATCACCCCGGCCTCAGATTCAAGTCTACACATGCTGTGTGGGCATTTCTAACTGCTGCCAGCACCTCCCGGCACTGCGTCCAGTCCTGGCCACCAGCTTGGCCTCTGACACCTGTGTGGGGGTTAGGAAGCCGAGGGCTGTAAGTTGATGGGGCACCTGGGGTCTGCCTGGGTCTTCTGTCTTCCTTGCCACTTTGTTATTAGAAGGGATGGTAGCTCATCAACTTAGTAGCTGTGTGACCTGGGTAAGATGTTCAAATCCTCTAACCATCAGTTTCCCCACCTATAACATTCGAATAATTATAGTACCTACCTCTTAGGATTGGTGTTTAAATGAGTAACTGTAAAACATTTATAATAACACTTGACATATAGTAAGAACTCAATCAGTAGTTGTGTATTATTGTTTCCCAAGCTGCTCCAGTGTTCACTGGGGATATTGGGTGGGCTCAGGCACTAGAAGCAAATCACAACTTAGGAATTGTAATTAGATATGAGAACAAGTTGTAATGTGATTACAGAGTAAGACTGACAAGAAACTATTTTATGAGTAAAGTACATTAGGCTGTAACTTAAGTTTCTTTATCAATTAGGAAGTAGAGCAAAGGGAGGGGGACAGTGTCGCCAGAAGAGAGCCCAGCACCCTTGATTTGCACCTGCTGAAACTTGTTGTGTGTATTGATCAAAGGGAAATCTGAGGACCTCTTGCCCGGTAAACTCAAGGATCCTACCGGTTCAGGAGCCCTGGGAATTTCTCAGCAGGGGGTGGGGGGATTTCTTCTCTCTTTCTCTCTCTTTTTAGAAACAAGTATCCTAGGTGATTGTCAGGCACTTGAACATTTGGTTGCCATTCATCCGAGGATTGAGAGTGTCCCGCCAGGATCAAAGTGGGCTTGCAGCTGGACAAAAGCGAGTCTGAACCTTGAGACTTGACAAAATGATCCTAATGCCTAGGCCTTCGGGACATCAATTGACCAGAGAGATAATTACAAACTGGCCTCGTGGGGCATTTATTGAGTAAAGAGCATTGATCACAATCGTGTCTGATGTCAGCTCTGTAGGACACCCAGCGATCAAGGGCTGTGGGGCTTAACAGCAGCAGAGTAAAACTGCCCCCCACTCTCCTTTCAAAACTCACCCCCTGAACAACAAGAGTTAGAGGAATCAGCAACACTGCCTTCCATGATGCTAGAAGCCAAATGAAGCTTTCAAACATAATGCATGGAGACAAAGGGCAGAGGGCAGATTGGTAAAACGTCAGAACTGAAGGCCTACAGAGGAGGAAGTAAATGAGGCCAATTTGCCTACAAAACTCTGGAAAGGCATCAAAATTGGAGACACCAAGTATAGTAAAATATGGG
Source organism: Macrotus californicus (assembly GCA_007922815.1). Taxonomy (NCBI): domain Eukaryota; kingdom Metazoa; phylum Chordata; class Mammalia; order Chiroptera; family Phyllostomidae; genus Macrotus; species Macrotus californicus. Next base: position 32,494 of record VMDR010008024.1, read on the forward strand.
AAGAGACTGGGTAGGGGAGGCTGGAAAGGGTCAGTGGGATGATTAAAAGCTACATTAAAGTTATCTGAAGCCCTAAATTTCAAATAAATACCCTATCCACTTTTTTTAGGAAACCACTGAAGGGTATACTGACCCGAATAGGGAATAAACTAAGAAAGAGGAAGACAGGATTTTAGGAAACAGGAGATCCACACAGGAAGGAAGGGAAGGGAATTCCCTGGATGATGACAAAGGATGACAAAGGGAACTCCAAACAACAGCTGTGCAGCAAGAATAGAGGACAGCCACCCCCAAAGGCGGGTGGGGAGCAAAGCGCTCTGGGAGGAATGTCTCCAGAGAGAGAGCTGGAAACTTACTCGATGGGCTTGCAGACGTGACACATTGTGTGGAAAGCATGGTGCCAGCTGTGGGAAGACATGGAAAGATTTTGCCATTGATTAAAAAAAAAACCCTAAGTAAATTAAAAAACTAGAAAGTAACAGCAAGAAAAACATAAAGTTATGCAAAATAGGAATATAAATAGGGTATGCATTATTTGGCTTAGAAGTGATTAGCAGTCAAAAATAATGAAAACACTGACTATAAATTTAACCAAAAATTATGTTTATAATTATATTGAAGGCATATGAGGGCTAAAATGCTCATCCATCATAAAAATTAGGTAGATTATGCCAAAATTACAAACCAAGAGATACAAGCACACGAATATTCTTTAGCACTGCAGTGCTAAGTACCCAAGGACACGGGAGTGGAACAGTGAGAGAGGGGGAAAGAGAGAGAGAGAATGTGTGTGTGTTAGAAATCTGCTGCTTTTTTTTTATTTTAAAGATTCTAAACTCAACTTTTATTATAAACTTTCTTGTGGTAGAATCATATTAAGTGTGTTGATTTTGGAGAAAAATTGTCGGGGCTCCAACTCTACTGTCACCACTTAGTAGCGCTGTGGCCTTGGGAAAGTCACGGTACACCATGAGCCTCGGTTTTTCCATCAGCACAGTGCGGACGGCATGAGTCATGGGTTGTGCGGAGAATTCAGGGAGGTCGTGCTTGCAAAACACCTAGTGTGGGGCTGGCATTCAACAGGGAGCATTCGACAGGCCCTACCCAGTAGCTTTTGACTTTTAAACTTATGCTCACTTATGACTTTGATAAGAACAAAATAATAAGTTTTTTAAGTTTAATAATGTTTATTGAATGATTAGAATATTGTGATTTAAAAGAAAGTTATACCTCTACCATTTCACCTATTTTTAAAATTGTAGATATATACATGAAAAAGAAATATAATTTCTGTTGAAGAGTGGAATTTATTTTTTTAATTGTCCAGTTACAGTTGTCCTGCCTTTGTCCCCATGGCTCTCCCCTGCCCTTCCCACTCCCGCAGTCACTCCCCCCCAGTTGTCCATCTCCATGGGTCCTTTATACATGTTCCTTGACTTGCCCCTTCCCCTTCATTCCCCGGTTATCCTCCTACCCCTCCTCTCTGGTCACAGTCATTCTGTTCCTTGTTTCCATGCCTCTGGTTCTATTTTGCAAAATAAAAAGGTTTTTAAAAAGCCTATAGGACAGCCGGAAATCCCTAAAGAGGAAGCTTTCGAGAGGCGTTCTATCCACACGAATCCGAAAACTGCATCCTGGTTTAGCAGGCCCTGAAAAGGAAACCGAGAGAAAGAATAAAGCTTCTTGATTAATATATCTGTTTAAAACATAAGCTTAGCCCTGGCTGGTGAGGCTCAGTGGACTGAGCACTGACCTGTGAACCAAAAGGTCGCCAGATCCATTCCCAGTCAGGGCACATGCCTGGGTTGCAGGCCAGGTTCCCAGTTGGGGGTGTGCAGGAGGCAACCAATCGATGTTTTTCTCCCTTTCTTTCTCCCTCCCTTCCCCTCTCTCTAAAAGTAAATAAATAAAATCTTTAAAAAATAAATAAATAAAAATAAAAGTAAGTTTACTTCACTAACATTTTGTGATTAGCTTTCCTCTCTAAGTCTTCACAGGGTGTGGAAATAGTTTCTTTCCTAGGCCTGTTTTTTTTTAAAGTAGGTAGGAGAACAGTGTGGGTATTTCTCCGGATGAATTAGCTCAGGTGCTGGCAGAGTCCTGCTGTTTCCTTTTGGTTGGGGTGCATAATTCACAGGCCAGGGTCAGTGGGGTTTCACGCAGCCCTGTCTCTCCACTTGTCTAGCCGGAGGAAATGACAAGTTGAGATTGGAAATAGGCTGAGCTTGGGTGCTTTCCCTGACTGCTGCTAAATCAAAACAGCTAATTGGTACCTTTTTCCAGCTCACTCTAGGTGCAATTGGCTGAAAATCAACCATAATAGCTGATACAGCTGGAACTTGATTTTGTTTCTCCTAGAGAGGTTTGTCTGCAGGGTTCTTATTAGGAGCAGATAGTGTCTGCTGACTCACCCTGCTCTGAAGCTTTTCAGGCCAGTGTCCCCCCTCCCCCCCAAAAAAAACTGTATTCAAGGGGACCCATTGAACTGCAGGTGTCTGGAGTGCAGCTTCCTTACTACACCCTGCGATGGGGCTCATTGATGGCCACGCCCCTCTCAAAGTTTTCCCTCACACTGAGCACTGGAGCATAGCGGACTTCTCCCTTCTTCCCACCTGGCCTGGGAGCTTGTGGGTCCTCCCCTCCCACATTCCCCACCCTAGCTACTCAGCCAGCTACCCCTTATGTACGTACCCTTGACCCACATGAGTCTTCTTTCTTGTCTATTCACCACTTAATGTTTAGGTTAAGTGTCCACATCTTAAATTGTGAATGCCAGAGGATCAAGGACAGTGTTTCTTTGCAGTTCTCTGATTTCAGCAATTCACACAGCACGTAAGTGCTTCCATAGCTTGTAAATGAGAAAGATGTGAAGAAGTTTAAAGCTCATAGACTGTTTAGAAGAGTAAGAGAAATACCTGAATTATGGATAAGAGAACTAGAAGCCCAAGTTCAGGGACCAAGCAGCATTTTGGAGTTCACTCCTTTGCAGTGTGGCGTTTGTGTGGAGAGCATCCTGTTAAATGAGGAGTCAGGCCAGAGCTGCTGAACTCCTTGGAAGCATGAATGAGACTTAGCCCTCACTTATTGACCTTCAGTGAGTCACATGTGCCGTGGTCCTTCGGTATCCTCATTGTAAAATTACAAAAAATAAAAAATGGTAAATTATAGAAGGAAAAGATAAAGCTGAGGAGTGCTTCTGAGAGCCTCCAAGAATTGAGGGTTTAAACTTCAGCACTACCTTTTTCGGTAAGTATGACTGAGAGGGGAAAGAAGATGTGATTAACTCACAGGCTGTGACGAGGCCGGTGGCATTTCCTGGTCCAGCTAGGAAAGCTGGAACACATGGCCAGAGGGAAGCTTAGAAGGGAGTATGGTAAGCCAAGGCTTCTCGCTGCAGCCACAGAAAGCCAGAGGCAGCAGCGGGGCTGGAGGCAGCATCACATGTTAAATCAAACAGCAAACACTCCCATGTCACTCATCACCTTCAGAGGGCAGAGGAAGAGGCTTTCTGATCACTACTGTATTAGCTTCCCACTGCTGCTGTAACAAATTACAATGAAAATGTATTATCTTACAGTTCCAGAGAGCAGAAGTCTAAAACAGTCGTAAGGGCTATCATCAAAGTGGAGCAGCATGCCTTCAGGGAGCTCTGGGGAGAATCTCTTTCCTGGCCTTTTCCTGTCTCTAGAGATCCTCTGCTTCTTCAGCTCGAAGTTCTTGCTACTCATTACTCCAACCTCCGCTTCTGCCTTCATATCTTCTCTCTGACTGTCATCCTTCTGTCTTCCTTTCAGAAGGCTTCTTGTGACAATATTGCCCTCCCTGCCCCCAAATAATCCAAGGTAATCATTCCATCTCTTAATTTAATTATATCTGTATAGCCCCTTTTACCAAGGAAGGCAACATTTTTGAGAGGTTCTGGGGATTAGGGTGTAGATGTCTCTGGGGGCCATTATTCAGCTGACCACAACTACACAGTGAAGTTCATTCCCTTTCTTAAAGGCCAGTCTTTTTTAGTGGTAAAGCTATGACTGTTTACAAATGTAAAATAAACATGTCAGAAATTTCATGTAACTCACAAGTTAATTAAGGACCTCATAAAGTGGCACAACTGCCTCAAAGATGAATAAAAACCCCACACATACCTAGGCTGTAAGGAGTGCTGAAATGGTGGATATAGATGGATTTAAAATTGGCCAGTATCTATAGGACAATAATTGCACATATCCCCACATATTTCACATTGCTATGAAAAGCGATTCGCATTGCTATCAGCATTCCTTAATTTACAGGGCTGTGGTGTCACTGCAAGACAAAGGCAACCGGTATGCTAGCCCAGACACCCAGTCATCTTTTTTGCCCATTTCAATCTTTTGCGATGTTTCCTCATACCTCCTACAACTGAAAAATTCTTTTTGATCTTCAAAGAAACACTAAGCAACCCTGAGGTAAGACTTGAAACAGCCTGGCATCAGCACCTCCAGCCTCTGGACTACATAGCCCTTCCTCAGTCTTTCCACCCTTCTGAAGTTCCTCCAGCTGCCCACACCCTCACATCACTAGGCTGGCTACTTCCTTGGCATGCATTCACAATGATCAAGTGCTTAAAATGCATGTATTCCTGAGTGAGTGTAAAACAAACAGGAACCTAAGACTGTGAATAGAATGCAATAGTGGAGGCAGCGGTATTCACCCTGGTTAGAACTAAGCAGGGAGGTTTGTAAAAGTCCCAGGGCTGGAATTCAACCCTAGACCAGTTGAATTAGCACTTCTAGGAGTGGGATTCAAGCACTGAGTCTAAAAATCTCCCCAGGTATTCTCATTTGAATTCTATTTTTTTTAAAAGATTTTATTTATTTATTTTTAGACAGAGGGTACGGGAGAAAGAGAGGGAGAGAAACAGCAATCTATCTATCTCCTGAAGATAAACACGATCTTGGGTGCTTTGTATGCATGTTCAAGTTTAAGGGGCACTGCTTTGGAGCAGTGGTTTGCCAAATTTGGCCAAGTCTCAGAATAACCCAGTTGGCTTGTCACAACATACGCAGATTGCTGGGTCCTACCCCAGGATTTCTGATTTGGTAAGTCTCAGTAGAATCCAAGAATTTAACTTTCTTGCGAGTTCCTAGGGAACCGTATGTTGACAGCCTCTTCTGTACAACATTAGAGAGCATGAGAGACTTCTGCAGAAGCATTCACTCTTTCAGGCAAACCACACCATACTACGGGTGTATCTATTCCATTGAGCTGGTTGGTCCTCTTAGCAAACTAATAGATTTATGTACCCACAACTCTCCAGGGCCACCCTAAGAAGTGTCACAAAGCCAGGCAGGGAGATTGTCTCCAGAGCAAGGGTACGCAGAATGCATCTTGGGCAGAATCAACTTGCCTCCCCTTCTAGTGTCCCCCACGATCTCTCACTTTTTGGAAGGTTTTCTTTGAGGAAGAGCCAATGTCTTTTTTCTCCTGAGGCTGGAGAGTGAGAAGGAAGCCCAGATATACTTCCTTAGCTTTCCTTCCTTCCTTCTTCCTTCCTTCCTTCCTCCCTTCCTTCCTTCCTTCCTTCTTCCTT